>MCJB01003069.1:127808-162628 GCA_002018475.1 Nicotiana obtusifolia
GGGCGGATTTGGGGGGGCGGGAGGGGGTTCAAGTGAACTCCCTTCGCCGAAAAATGTGAACCCTTTCGCCAAAAAATTACACTATATAAAGCATGATCCGGTTTTTTGTCTCTATATATTATGTTTTGAATGCCATTGACATGGCCCAAAAGCATTGCTTAGTGGTCAAGGGGGTTCAAGACCTTTGTTAAGGTTATTGTTTCGTTTCCCACGGGCTAAAATCTTTTTTAACTTTTTTTTTTTTGAATTCCTTAAGCGAGAATTTTGACTTCGCCACTGCTCGCGTTCATGTAGAGTTCGGGAAAGAACTGCACCCTATCTATCCTAATGCAAACGTTAGTGGCTGGATTCTGAAAAGGACTGCACTGAGCTAAAGACTCCCTTATAAAAAGAAAAAAAATTATTTTTTGACTTTTTACAAATTTATTTTTAGTCTTATAATGATGTACAAATAGCACGTTGTTAATATATATATATATATATGTACAACTTCAATAGGTGCTGCGTGACTTAATTTGAGAGGCAAGCGTCGAAAATCTGACTAATTTAATCAGAAAGACATTCACATGTCCTTGAAGTTCCTTAAACAGAAAATTAAAGCAACCAATATAACACAGTCAGTTCAGGAGTCCCTTTTCAATGTCCCCATCACAATGGGTACAAAGTTCTTTTTTAAGGTCTCTTTCTTGTATGGTCTTTACTCAATTCGTCCTCCAACTCATTACATTCACTACCAACTTTGCTCAATCAACTTCTCACCTTTTTACCATTTCTCATTTACTTTTTAGTTCCCTTATGTGGAATATGAGAAAATTATCAATTTCTTCAAGACGTAGGAATGAGGTAAAAGATGAGAATAAATACACTGAGAGTGAAGAGGAAAATATTTGTATTATTGATTGGAGTTTCTGCTGAGGCCAATTTTGTTGTTGGTCCTATGATCAAGATCAAGGTTTCATATGATTCTTGTTACCATGATCTTACTGTTCCAGCTCAATCAACATTTGGTAAATCACTTGATATTCTACAACTTTTGCTTTTTGATATTGTTATATCTCCTTGAGTTTGTTTATATTACTGGTCTCAAGTCTGAATAAATGAGGAAGGTTGTTGTAGGTAGGTTGATAATCTCCGTGAAATTAATCATAAATTTGTTATGAATATTCATAATTCATACATCAATAGAAAATATAAAGAACTTTTAGTATTTTTTTTTCTTTCCTTTTATTTATTTTATACTTTCTCCGTTCACTTTCACTTGTTCACTATACTAAAAATATATTTTTACTTTTACTTGTCTGCTATACTAAATCAAGAGAAAGCCAATCTTTTTTTCCTGTTGTACCCTTATCATTAACTACTCATTCCCCAAATCATTTTCTCAGGACTTTTCAAAATAATATCATTATTATAGGTAAAATTGTAAAATACATACTTTATTTATTTTTTTCTGAAAGGAGTGCAAAGTCAAAAGTTGACAAATAAAAGGGAACGGAGGGAGTATAATGTAATATTGAATTTTTTATGTAACTAATGTTGAATTGAGATAAACTTGAGTAAAGCGACAGGTAGTTAACACCAACTTGCTTGGGATTGAGGCGTAATTTTTATTGTTCTTATTATTCATCATACTTAACAACCAGCTTAATTAGATGGGATTTTCATATTTCATGTTCCTGGTATATCTTGATGAATCTTCTTTATTTATGTACTT
Organism: Nicotiana obtusifolia; assembly: GCA_002018475.1. Lineage (NCBI taxonomy): Eukaryota > Viridiplantae > Streptophyta > Magnoliopsida > Solanales > Solanaceae > Nicotiana > Nicotiana obtusifolia. Next base: position 129,523 of record MCJB01003069.1, read on the forward strand.
ATATTAGTTAATTTAGCTCAGGGGTGTCCATATAACACTTTCGCTGGAAAATTACACCGTTTAACTTAGTGAAAATTTTATTTTGATTATATACTATATATATTGAATACCTTTAGCTTCTTCGTGTGTTTACTTCTTTATATCCTCCTGCCTGCTAATATTTACTAAAATTAATTTGTGACTTAGTCGGTTTGTGTTAATCAAATGAAGGGGGCCTGAAGAAAACTCTTACTGACAGAACTGGGCTACATCCTACAGTTCAGAGACTATTGTTCCAAGGAAAAGAAAAGGATGACAATGAATGCTTGCACATTGCTGGTGTAAAAGACACGTCAAAATTGATCCTAATGGAAGATCCAGCAAGCAAAGAGATGAAGGAAATTCAAGATAATTCTGTCTCTTGTGAAGCCATTGCCCAAGTAAGAGTAGAGGTCGATAAGCTCTCACACAGGGTACGTAAGTGAATAGAAAGTTGAATGATCATCCGTGAAATTAATCTCTAGAGTTTTGTTTATTTCTTATTTTCTTTCAAAGCAGGGACTCTTGATCATGTAAGTGTTGTTTCTCTTTGTAGGTTGTTGCCTAGAGGAAGCTGTGCTGAAAGGTATGAAAGTTGAAGACATGGAATTTGTTGTCCTTTCAGAGTCGTTTATGATTCAGCTTCTTACATTGGATAGTATTGAATCATATGGAGAAGCAAGAACTCACAGGAAGAAGGAGGTGTGTTATTGCATATCTAAAAACAGAATTAAGAACAAAGTTGCTAATCTTTTTGCCCTTGCTGCTACATATTTATGTATTTGTTGTTATAGTGGATAAAGTTCGGTAACCATACTTAAAATTTACCATCTATCTGATTTAGGCTAAAACAAAATGAAGTCCATGTCAAAAACTTTAACGCACGTAAGGGAAGTAAGGGTGGGTATAATACCGGTCGAATCGAAAAAATTAACTGAACCGATAATTTCGATTTTTTCGTTCGGTGTTTAGTTTACATTTATAAAAATTTTGGTGTTCGATTTTGATGCCTTGGTTTTTCAGTTAACCGAAAAACCGAAGTTTTTATATGGTTCTTGGCCTTTGGCTCTAGGCTCGTCTAATTCTTTAAGTTATGGGTAAGCCAAGTAAATTTCTCAAATACAAATAAGACCTAAAACTTAAAGTATTCCCCTTTTGTTGTTTGACGGCAATAGGTTAGAGTATATCTTTTGTAGATTCAATAGCATTTATTCAATCATTTAATTGGCAAAAACTGATTTTTTATTGGAAAATAGGAATTTAAGGTGATGGGTAATCATAGTCACAGATATTTTTGTCGTTATAGTTAATATGGATAACTTTATATGAAAATGAAATATTAGTTAGAAATGCATTTTACATTCTGATTACAGTGAGAATATAAAGTTCTATGTTTGTGCATCATTTGTTGCTAAACGTTTAAACGGTAAATCTTTAGGGAAAACTTATATTATATTTTGGTTGTAAAAGAACTATACATATTTAGTGAGGTATAGTTTCTGGAGGTAAAAAAAATATAATTCGAAGGATTGATTTAATAATTTATTTTCGGAATGAATAATGCATAAGAAATTACGAATTGAGTGCAACTAATTTCTTAGTTGCTTGCTTGCTCTTAATTTTACTTTGGTGAAAAATGTGATGCTAAGCCACTGTTTAATTTTCTTATTTCTTTTTTATATATCCAAACCGACTGAATCAAACTGAAAATTGACCGAATCGAATTAGTAAAAACCGAAATAACCAAGCTAACTTTGGTTTGGTTATTGGTGTAACAAATATAAAATCGAAATCGAATAAACCAAATCGAATTTCATGAAAACTGAACCGAACGGTTCGATACCCACCCCTAAGGAGAAGAATTCTTGACCTCAAATTTGATTCGTCATTGAGTGACGATGTATGCGGTGGCGGATCTAGATTAAACACTTGTGCGTTTGATTATAACTAAACAACAGTACAGTTGAATTTGTAACGTGTTTTATAGACACGCCAATTAATTTGATCCAAGAGTATAAAATAACTATGAACAGAAATAACTTAATTAAAGAGACTTGAAGAAAATACTAGCCTGACTGTGAAATGAGCTTGAAGCAAGAATTAAAACAATGTATAGAGCAAAAAGAAAGAATGTTGTTAATAGAATAAGAGTAAGTTTAGACTTTTTCACATACATATGTTGCGTGCTTACAATGAGTACAAATTCCTATATTTATAGCTAAATTCAGGGAGACGAGATTTTCAAATCATGCTCTTCTTTAATATGAGTAAAGACCCCTCTTAATAGTTGCATAATGGTTGAGTATAAATGCAACATTGCTCCTTGAATGTTGCGTCCTCTAACCGATATTTTCTTTTCAAACTTTTGTCCCCGATTTTAGCGTCTTCAGAATCCACACAATGTAGGTCACATATTCGTAACTGGTGCCAGCTATTTGCTGACTCATATCTTACATGTTTTTACTGTCACGCGTTATCTTGACGAGCATCTTTCGGTCATTCCTCAATTTTACCTTATACATATGCGTAAAAATAAAAATTCACATATATAAAAAGCACAATATACTTACTTTAAATTTTGAATTCGCTACGAATGCATGACTATCTATTTCTCCATATCTTGGCAGGTTCATCGCATTCAGAGTCTCATTGATATTCTCGACAATTTTAGGGCAAGAAACTCTAACCTTATTAGCAATTGTGCTGGTACTTCGTTGGTGACTACCAAATGGGAAACGTCTGCACCAAATCGATTACAACAATCCACAAAAATCACTCACGAGTGGGAACTGTTTGACTGATTAATTCTTAGTCATGAGTTTCATATGAAATGATTGTGTTTTTTAACTCATTCTTCTTGCATATAATTTTGGCGAAATAAGAAATGCATGACAGTACATCCAATAGCGAATCTAGAGCGGGCGTTGTCAGTTCATCTGAGCTCATTATTTTCTTAAATTATATTTGTATATATAAAAAGTTTGAAAATGTATGTATATAACAGGATAACCTTACATGAGATGGAAGTAAAAGTGAAGTCACAATTTAAACTTTATGGGTTCTAAATACTACAATAGCGATATCAGATTTTAGTAATTGGATTCTAAATTTAATTTTTGTACATATTTAATAAATTTCTTAATTCATAAGCAGAATTTAGATTAAAGCTATTAGGTTTGATCAAACCGGTATACTAGCTTGTAGCTCCGCCCCTAGATGATAGCCTCTCATTTTACAACTTTAGCTCAATAAAGAACACTTAGAAGGAAACTGAATTGGTCTTCCTATGTATTCTTCATTCGCTACTTCATCACATTTGCAAAAGAAATCATTTTTACTTCATAGGCAACATGATGTATTGATTTTGCATATACTCAACAACAATAACGTATCCAGTATCATCTTACACTGTGGGGTCTAAGGAGGATAGTGTGTATGCACACTTTACTCTTACCTTGTAAAGATAGAAAGGTTGTTTCCAATAGACATTCGGCTCAGGAAAGCATAAGCACCATATTAATGAAAAATAGACAAGATGGGACAGCACCAAAAAGCCATATAAAAGCAGAATAAAAATAACAAGATAGTAAGGTGATCAACAATGAAAGAAAATAACGGTTAGTCATAGAAACCTACTAGCAACAGAAAGTGAGACTGCGTGCCAATACTACTGTTATGAACACTCTGGACTATCTACCCTACTACCCTAATCCTCGACCTCCATACCTTCCTATCAAGGGTCATGTCCTCGGTTAGCTGAAGCTGCGCTATGTCTTGCCTAATCACCTCTCTCCACTGCTTTTTTGGCCTACCTCTACCTCTTCGTAGGCCCTCCAATGTCAACCTCTCACACCTCCTCACCGGGGCGTCTGTGCTCCTCCTCCTCACATGACCAAACCACCTAAGCCGCGCTTCCCGCATCTTGTCCTCAATAGGAGCCACACCCACCTAGTCGCAAATAACCTCATTCCTAATCCTATCAAACCTGGTATGCCCGTACATCCATCTCAACATCCTCGTCTCTGCTACCTTCATCTTTTGGACATGAACAATCTTGACTAGCCAACACTCAGCCCCATACAACATAGTCGGTCTGAGCACCACTCTGTAGAACTTACATTTAAGTTTCAGTGGCACCTTCTTGTCACACAAAACACCGAAAATGAGCCTCCATTTCATCCATCCCCCCCCAATCCCCCCCGTGACATCTTCATCAATCTCCTCATCCCCCTGAATAATAGACTCAAGTTACTTAAAACTTCCTCTCCTAGCGATGACCTGCGAGTCCAGCCTCACCTCCCCTCCCCCTCCGTGAGTCTCACCACTGAACTTACACTCTAAATATTCTACCTTGGTCCTGCTCAACTTGAAACCTTTAGACTCCAGGGTCTGCCTCCATACCTCTAATTGCGCGTTCACACTGCCTCGCGTCTCGTCAATCAATATAATATCATCTGCAAATAGCATGCACCATGGCACCTTCCCTTGGATGTGGCCGTCAGTACGTCCATCGCTAGGGCAAACAAAAAAGGGTTGAGTGCCGACCCTGATGCAACCCCATGATGACCGAAAAATAGTCTGAGTCCCCACCCACAATCCTCACTCAGGTCTTTGCTCCATTATACATGTCCTTAATCACCCTAACATAGTCAACAGGTACACCTCTATCCTCTAAACATTTCCACAAAACCTCCATCGGAACTTTATCATCCACCTTTTCTAAGTTGATGAACAGCATATGCAAGTCTTTCCTCTCCCTATACTGCTCCATCAATCTCCTAACAAGGTGGATGGCTCTGTAGTCGAACGCTTTGGCATAAACCCGAACTAGTTCTCGAAAATAGACAATCTCCTCCTCACCCTTAGCTCTACCACTCTCTCCCAGACTTTCACAGTATGGCTAAGTAGCTTGATACCCCGATAGTTATTGCAATTTTGGATATTGATAGTAGGCTAGGAACACGTGTTTTAACCATATTTTGCACTCTAACTACTGCACTTTAAGCGTGTTTGAGCTTAAGTGATGGTGATTTGTACTTATTACGTGTTTTATGCTTTTTTAGGAGATGATTCCGAGATAAGAAGATGTTTTGGAGCTAAATTGAATAATTTGGAGCTTTGAAGTCTAAATAAAAGCCCAAGGAATTTAAACCGGGATCGTGTTCGGGGTTCGTGGACCGGCGTTGCATATGAAGGTTGGAAGAAAGAGCAAGGGCTAGAGCAAAAAAAAAAAGTACTAGTGCGTCGCATAAGGTGTGGCATTAAGCGTCGCACTAGTACAAAATTCCGTCAGAAGTTTGAGTTCAGAGAATTTGAGTTTTTGGATCTGACAAAAAAATACAATAACGCTAGGCATAATGCGTGGCATAGTGCGTAGCATCGGTACAAAATTTTATCAGACAAGCTAAGTTCAGAGAGTTTACAACTGAGCAAATTGCACTAATGCTACGCACCCTACATAACATAGTGCGGCGCATGAAGTGTAAAAACTTTGTAGGTTTTCCCATTTCGGCTCAAAGAGGATAGTTTCGTTCGGGTTCGTTCCTACTTGGTATAAACACACTAGTAACATATTTTTGAGAGGACTTTTGACATACTTTCAACCTAAGGAATCTAGGAGGAGTTGGAAGAATACAAGTACAAGGATTTCATCATTCCTTCTTCACTCAAGACCCGAGTTTGGATCGAATCTATGTTTTTGTATACTTTAATTATATTTGTGATGAATTTCTCCATGTCTATGGAGTAGTTCCCTTTAAGTTTGATGGATTTGGTGTACTGATGATTGTTTGTGGATTATAACTCTAGTTTTATGTATTGAATTTTGGAAGATTTAATTGTTGCATCTATAGTCACTGGTTCATGTAATCAAGAGAGGCATAACTTGTGATATCTTTGCATTATATTATTAGTTGAGTTCATAGATTCTTCTAAGTAATCGAAAGAGGCTAGTTGAATCATTGATTAATATAGTTAGGAGAATAATTGAAAGAGGTTTACCTAAAGTCTAATCCACCACGAATTCTTGTATATCTTCACAGTGCTTAATTTGGTTCATCTCGTGAGGTTAAGGCTTAATCGAGAGAGGAGTTTCTGCTCAACGTTTGAACCAATAATTGAGTGAATTCGAGAGACTCACTTGAACATTAGAAGTGAATTATCTAGAGTTAGATCTTGAACAATTATCTTGCACCTATCCTATCAAAATCCTACCTTCTCCCACTGATAACCTTATTTGCTTATTCCTTGTCTCGATAGTCACTAGTCAATAGCTTTAGATTCTTAGTTAATTTTAATTATTAATTATATAAATCTCAATTGTTGATCCACCTGGATAGCAATCAAGCTAGAAACTACGAGAATACTGTTTAAATCCAATCCCTGTCGATACGATATTATACTATACTATCTTTGAATAGTGAGCATAATTTAAGTGTGTGTTTTGCGCTCGTCAGATATCACCCTTGTTCTTGTATACAGGAACCATCATGCTCCACCTCCACTCTTCGGGCATCTTCTTCGTCCTAAAAATGACATTATATAACCTAGTGAGCTGCTCCAAGCCCGCCTTACCCGCACTCTTCCAAAACTCCACCGGGATTTCATTCAGCCTTGTCGCTTTGCCCCTGCTCATCTTACGCATAGCCCCCTTAACCTCATCAACTCTAATCAGCCTACAAATACCCAAAGTCACAATGACTCCCGGAGAGTTCCAAATCACCTAATAAATACTCCTTTGGCTTAAAGATAGAATGAAATAAATTCGGAGAATAAAGTCAATTCTTTTTATTTTTGGTCTCAATTCAAACATAAAATCGTTAAATTGCAAAATAAAATTTACATAATTAGAAATAAGATAAAAAGTAAGAGTAGTACTATACTTCAAAACCTATTATTATTGAAAAGTATTTTTAAAAAATTGTTAAAAAGAATTGTTTGATTCTTCAAATATTAATAGTCATCCAAAATGGGACAGTATTAAGAATAGTAACTGCCAAATCTGTCATTTTATAAGGTAATTGAAGTGAAATTTCTCTTCTCCTCTCTTCTTATGGTTCGCCAATTTAATCATGAAACCTCCAAAAACTTGATCAAATACATATTACTAGAGAAAAAAATATTCTAAAACATGTAATTGAATTTGGTGATAGGTATCTTTCTTAATTATTTTCCTACTTCTGAACCAAAATATTTGGTAGTGCTTTGATTGGAATTTCAATCTACATTCATTATTTTTAATATTTTTTTATAAGCAGAAGCAGAAAGCACAAATCCGTTGTAGTCTAGTTGGTCAGGATATTCGGCTCTCACCCGAAAGACCCGGGTTCAAGTCCCGGCAACGGAAACATTTTCTTTTTCAACACCAAAATTTACATAAGTTTTTTAAAAAAAAAAATTTAAATAAATATGTTTTTTGAAATTTTTTTTTTCTAATTTATATACCTTTTTGCAAACGAATTGCCCAGACTAAAAAGTATTGAATGCGAATTTTTTGCCCAGTGATTAGGTTAAAATCATAAGAAGTAAAAGGTATTTAAATTTAGAGAATCTATTGTTGCAGCTCTAGAAATGAGTTTCACTAAAGAAGGATAAAATTTTATCATCATTTGATAATTGAGAGGTGTTTAAAAATCTTTTGAAAATTTCAATAATCATTGTCTTGTTCTAATAGTTGTAACTTTTAAATCGATAGGATTTCATTTATCAATTCTTAAAGGTTAAGATAGTAAATTGAAATTTACTGTTTCAACGAGCTTATCTTATATGATCATTTATGTCATTAGTCCAATATAAATTAACCTTTTCCGATATATATGGCATGAAACTATAAAAAAATTCATCATTTTATCGTAATTAAAAGAACATAAATTTTCATTCAAAAATATTTTTCATAACCCATGATATTTTAACCAATTTCAAGGGTAGATTCGTCAATGTGATAGCGATTCATAACCATGATATTTTAACCAATTTCGTCAATGTGATATTTTGTTTAAATTCGTGAAAAAGTTAACTACAAGCGAAAGACGGAGGAATGGAGAAAGAGGGCACAAGCGATACTGATAATCGGAGCACGATAACGGTGACCGTTAAGTTCAGCGGCCGATCGATAGCGGTGGAAGTCTCCGACGAGTCCACCGTCGAACACCTCAAGTCTCTCCTTCAACCTTTTACTAATGTCCTCCCTCGCGGTCAAAAACTCATCTTCAAAGGTTACTTTCTTTCAATTCTACCCTATCAGCTTTATTTTTTACTGAATTGGAACTACACAGTGCTGAAGTTCAGTGAATTACGGTATTTGGCTAGGTATGGAGTTTTAAAAAGATAGAAACAATTTTAAATTTGTAGTCTAAAACAAGTAATTGACATTTATGTGGTTGTAAATCATGTCATTGAGGCTAAAAATATGCAGTTTAAAGTTAAATTATGTCTAGATATAGAAATATATTATTTCTTCTGGAATTATGGGACAGACTAAAAAGGAAAGTATGTCACATAATTGAATTGTTGTCTGTATTAATTATCATTTGAATTTGATAGTTGACACAATTTATGTGTTTTTTCATGGACAGGGAAAGTTTTGGTGGACGAAATGACATTGAAGTCATCAGGGGTTGTAAATGGTGCTAAGATCATGCTTATGGCTTCCCAGTGTTTACACCAAGAGGTACTTCGTGAAGTTTTCTACTTTTTGTTCTTTGCCTCTATTAGAGATCTTAGAAAATAGTAGAGAATTTCTAGTAATTTTTTTAAATTTGTATAACATTGGCCTGAGATGAATTTGGATTGAGAAATATGGTCAGTGAGATTTGAGACCTCTACTTGTTTGGGATTGGGGTGTAGTTGTTGTTGTAGTTGCCTTTATTTCCATACACTCTTTGCAGTGATGATTCATATAGCTGGCTCTAACTTGCTTGAGATTGAGACGTTGTTGATATTTAAGAGCATGTATAATTAGATGGGATTTTCATAGTTCCGTTAGCCCGGTATATCTTTTGCTTACTTTTTCCAAAGTTAGCCAGGTATATCTTGATCTCCTGATCTTGTTTGATAGTGTAATCATGTTAGTTATTTTTGTTAGGAGAAAAATGAAGTTCTCAATTTCAAGAAAGCAAAACCTATGCCTAGAATTTAATTTGTTTTGCTTGTGGAAAGTATGTAAACATCCATCTGTCTGATTTATGTGCACAACTAAATGTGCAAAGAATGAGCTATATAAAATTGAATGTTTATGATCGCTCTTGGTTTTTGGCTAGAAGTAGACTCCCCACAAGCACCTGCAGCCACCAACATTGTCATTTTAAGTAAAATGCTAAGTTTACTTTACTATGGAAGAATAACAAATTCCTGCTATGCTACTTAAGGAAATAAAAGGGTAAAACAAAATGTGGTAAATTTCCAGCGGGGTAGCAATTAGCAGCAACGGCAGAGCTACATGGTCCACATGTTTGAATCCCTGATACGACATTCTTGTATTTTTTTTTTTTAAAAAAAAAAAACTCTTGTTAAAATCCCTTGCTCCCCGATTGATTAGCAGTAGCCCATTGTGACACTGGATACCAAATCAACATATGGACATATTGCCCTGCCCATATTTGCTAGCTTATTTTTTTATAAAGAAAAATATGTGACTAGTTTCTTTAGTTTGTGCCAATTAAATGAATGGGACCTGAAGAAAATTCTTTGTGATAAAAATGGGATGAATCCTACACCTCAGAGATTATTGTTACGAGGAAAAGAAAGAATAGTAATGAATGCTTACACATTGCTGGTGTACAGGACATGTTGAAGGTATTGGAGGATCCAGCTAGCAAAGAGAGGAAGAATGTTCAAGGTACCTCTATCTCTTGTGAAGCCACTGCGGGAGTAAGAGTAGAGGTCGATAAGCTCTCACACAGGGTATGTAAGTATTCTAGCAAATCAATGTTACCTCTAGAGTTCGGGATAATTTCACGGTTGTCGTTCAACTTTTGTTTTATTGTGTTAAAGTTACTTTATTGCACCAAAGTAATAAATCTAATTTCATAACAGAAAAATAACTCAACTATGCATATATATATCATAGAAAATGAAAATTGCCAGAAAATGCTAAATTCAGTCTCAGAAAACACAAGTAAGTCGCCACATATATAAAATTGTCATGTAAGTATAGCCATGTCAGCAAGTCACCTTATATAATATCCATGTGGCACCCCAAAAAGAACTATTAGAAAACTCTTTGGCCAATCCAACCTAATACTCAGTGTTTTTCACCGTGCCACACATCATGTTTTTTTTTCCTTTTGACTTTTTGTAAGAGGGTGAAAGAATGGGCTTCTTTTTTAAGTAGTTCCACGTGAGGAAGGTGAGTTGTTGATGTTACAATCAACTTCTGTTTTCGGGACGGATTTAGTATTTTTCGGTGTTCTTTCTTTTATAAGCATAATTGAGTATTTTTCTGTCAGGAAAATTAACTTTATGACTTTATTGCAGTAAACAGTAAATCAGATGACCATCCGTGAAATTAACCTTAGGGTTTTGTTTGGTTTTATTTAGATGCATGAAGTCTTGATTGTGTAAGTTGAACTTCTTGTGCATGTAGGTTTCGGCCATAGAGGAAGCTATGCAGAGAGGTACTAAAGTCGAGGATAGAGAATTTGTGGTGCTTACTGAGTTGTTCATGATTCAGCTTCTTAAACTGGATAGTATTGAGGCAGATGGAGAAGCAAGAGCTGAGAGGAGAAAGGAGGTGAGTTGGTGCATACTTTAGAAAGCTAGTATTAAGGCAAAATTATTTAGTAATCATCCGCAGAACATAAAAGAAATAGCTCAATAGAGCATTAAAAACAAGCTACTAGTCCTTACCCCTTTGCTGCAACATCTTCTGATCTAAATTTTGGTGGTAGCAGATAGGTTCAACCAGATGTTTTCCAAGTCAATCTTCAGAGTTGCACCAATTATTTTTGTCACATTAAAATAACTGAACTATGTGTGAATAGCTCGAAAATATATATATGATTCAAAGGTCAAAATTTTTGCATTCCAGTTTGTCAATCAGCCTAATTATCCAATTATGCGTGGAATAGCAGCACAGTATATTAGTTCTAGTTTCTGAACTTGATTTCTTGTATTAAGTTTGAGAATTTTTACCTTCAAAAGAGACTTTTCTTTAAATGATAATTTAAGGGATGCATCAATCTTTTGTATCATGGAGAAGTAAAACGTAATGCCCTTCTTGAGTAGTGATGGATTCAATATTTAAACGCTGTGGGTTTTGAGTCGTGAGCCAAGAAAGTGAGTTTTGAAATGTATATCTAATTCTATCTATACTTATTGTTTTGCACACACATATATAAATGTGATTGGACGGGAATCATTGGGATCTATGGATCCAATGAACCCATTGTTGGATTGTGCTTGAGTAATGTCTCTGACTACAGATTCGACATCTCCTGGCAGGTTCATCGCATTCAGAGTTTTGTTGATATGCTCGACAATTTTAAGGCAAGAAACTCTAAATTATAATGGTACTTAAATGGTACCATATGAGAGATGTTGGATTCAGGAGTTTGAAGCCTCAATGCACCAAATAGACTACAGCAATCCACAAAAATTACTCAGCAATTGGAACTGTTTGATTCTGTATCATAGTTTCTTGTTTTTACTGATTCACCGTCCTTTTACATCGTACACCTTGCTTATAATTAGCCCATTAGGTAAGAGGTAATTCTTTTCATACTGCTGAACTCAAAAATTGCCTAGATTGTCTTGCTTGGATTTTCGCTCTACGCAAGGACTTTGTGTATCATTGTGAACATTGTTAAGCAACAACCCGTTGTAGTCTAGTCGGTTAGCATATTCGGCTCTCGCCCGAAAGACCCAGGTTCTATTTTTTACTTTTTTTTTTTGTATAAACTAAAAAACTGATGATATTTGACCAGTGGCAGCAGCAAAGCTATTTCATCACAAAATTTGTGAGTTTTTTGTACGTGAGAGAGCAACTTTGAGAACTGCCTCTTTGGATCCTTCATTGAAAAGGTTTTTGAAGAACTTTAAAAAGAAATAAGACAATACTTAAACAAGCACGTCATATTGTAAAAGCTATTTTACAAAGTTTTAAGGATTTTTTTTCTGCAAACAATTCTTTAGAGTTAAAATAATTGCAGTTGATTTAAATAATGAATGCAGAGTAATCCTATCTTTTTTCAATGAATAGGTTAACCATGAAGAGTAAGAGTATTTGAAGTTAGAAAATGCACGGGGAATGTTTCCCCGAAGCTAGGTTTTTTTTTCTTTTCTATTGTTGTCTAGAATCTAGAGATAAGTTTCACTACAGAAGGATGATCTTTTACCGTCACTGTTTTTTAATTGTTTTTTTAAAATAAAAAAAAAAATGGTTCTCACCCATGATGGATGAGTTTGTTTTATAATTGAGAGATGTTTAAAATCTGTTGAAGATTTCAGCATGATTTTCTTGTTCCAATTAATTTTTTGATCAATAAAGTTGTCAAAATTCATAAGCTGCGATTGGCACTTAAAAGAGTTTCTCTCCAATAGGCATACTAATTCCAAGTCTCATTATGACGCGATATCATAAATCATAAGATATAATTATAATCACAAATACAGCCGAAAGCTTTACAGCTACACAACGGAAATCTCTAAGTATGACATGGTCTAAAATCAACCACAACCTACAATAACAAAGTCAAGAAGCATTTAAAATAGATTTGGAGTACAAATGTTCAAGGGACATAGCCCGAAAGAAAAACATAAAAATAGATAGAATAAAGCCGCTCCAAGGAGCAAGTGCGGCCGGCTCTCAACAGGAAGTCGAATGAAGCAACGAATTAAGTCACTGATATCCCGTAATACCTTTAGTAGTCGGATATGCATAGAGCAGTAATAATCTGCCAAAAAGGGCCTAATATATGGGGTAAAATTAGCAGTTAGGACGAACGACGAAGTGACACGTGGGGCTGAAGACAGGTGGGACGTAAGTCAGTAAATAGCTAACACCGAATTGAAGTACGTGACGGTGCTGGATGAATCCCGAAGGCAGAGCAACCGACAATAAAGATTCAAAGAATTGATATCGGATAGTATTCAATGAGCAACCGTTCCAGAGTATATCAGCATTTATAGACAACTGTTATGCAACCATCAATGACAGTTTTATTCTCATTTAATAGGAGCTTGATTTGGAAATCTTGTCTCCCTAATAAAGCTATAAATAGGATAATTAACATCATTGTAGACACGAACATTCTGTATACAGAAGTCAGCTCTCATCTTATAATATTATTCTTTGTCTTTACTCTTGAATATTGTTCTCACTTCTGTTACCGGAGAGGCTAAGTTCATAGTCAGGCTTGTATTCTTTTAAATTTATTTCATAATCTTACTTTTGCTCATGTTTATTTCATATTTCTGGATCAAGTTAATTCACACTGTCTATAAATTACGTTACAAATTCAATTATTATCGTTTTACTTGTAAATATTTTGGCGCCCACTGTAGGGCATAGACAATTGAGTAATTGCTTTGATCCATTTATCTATTACTAACAAAATCTTGATTCCTTTCTTAGCAATGAAAAATCAAATATGGCAATTAACGATGGCAACAATGTCTACAATGTTCGAGAACACAATGAACGTGAAGATATGTTTCAGCGTGACGATTCAACTAGCAAAACCCGTAACAAAGGAGAAGCAACTCCAGTTCGCGAAGGTCTGAATCTTCAACATATGAGGATTCCAACTCCTGATGATGCAGATGATGAACACGTTGTTGAAACGGTCGGAATTCTGAGAGAGCAACAAAGCACAATTATGGATCACCTCTCAAGACAAGATCAGGTGATGACGGAGTTGAAACAGGCGTTATCGGGTGCTTCCAATAATGCTAATAGAAGAGCTTTGATTCCTTCTAAGGGAAGAGTTCGGTTTTAACGAGGCAAGAGGTACCGGTAGCAGATCTGGGAACAACAACAACACAAATGACCCGTTTAAAGCTGAGCTCATAAGATTCATGAGGGGAAATGAATGAACGCGTGGACCAAATGCAAAGGAATTTCATGCTCGGATGAATTAGATCAAAGGTCGTCTAAAATTCATTTTCAACCTTATGAGAGGGTTGATGGGCGTGGAAATAAAGGTTTTCGATCTTCGGATAGGTTCACTTTTGATAGAAGGACGGATCGTGGTCGAAGTAGCAGATCATTGTAGGAGAAAAAGATGTCAGGGTCCCGAGATTCAACATATCCCAGACTATCCGCCTACAATTTTAACATCAGCTTGGTAGAATTGGTGTCGGCTATGAGGAATATTAAAGAAGCTAGGTTCCCAAAACCAATCTGATCGGATCCTAGCCAATAAGATACTAATCTATAGTGTGAATTCCATGGAATTCATGGCCATAGGACTGGGGACTGTCGGCATCTTTGTGAAAAGCTAGCAACATTGTTGAAGAACGGTCACCTCAGAGAGTTTTTAAGTGACCGCGCAAAGAACAACTATGGGAGAAACCGAGATACTGCTGAACCATCAAAACCGGCTGCAGGGTCACCTAGGATGATGATAAACATGTAAATGGGGTGATGTTTTCAGCTGCAAAGAAGACAAAGATACCGGTGACTCATGGCAAGAGGATTCGAGAGATTTCAGAAGATGACATCACATTCACAGAAGAAGATGATGATGGAATCCTCCTACCGCATAACGATATTTTGGTAATTTCTCTTAATATTTTAGATTTTAAAATTAAACGTGTGTTGGTTGATACAGGAAGTTCAGCCAACATCATACAATGGAGAGTTTTGGAGCAAGCAAAGCTGACCAGAAACATAGTTCTGACAACAAAACTTTTAGCCGGGTTCAACTTAACAAGTGTGACAACCCCGGGAGAAATTTTGTTGCCCACACATGCAAAAGGAGTAACATAGACCACCTTATTCGAAGTGGTAGATGGCGACATGGGCTATAATGTAATCCTTGGAATGCCATGGATACATGAAATAAATGTTGTACCTTCAACATACTATCAACTATTAAAAATTCCAACACCAGAAGGAATCAAACAGATTAGAGGAGATCAACCGGCGGGAATAGAGATGACCACAGTAATCATTTCCAGTAGCAAGGGCAACAATAGTAGCAAATAGCAATTACAGAAACCGGTTCCTTCTTTCACTTCGATTGAAGACGGGGAGTCATGAGGGAGTCAGGTACCGAGGTCCTTTCAGGTACGAGAAGAGGCGTACTGAACCAAATTAACCGCAGAAGAGCTCGAACGAGTGGCTTTTTCGAAAAGTTCTTAGAAAGAAAATTCCACTTAGGAACGGGGTTGAGTCCCGAACTTAGGTTAAAAATTATGGATTTTCTAAAATCTAATATTGATTGTTTTTCATGGTCGCATTGTATTCCATTGGAATTGGATGTCCACAAGTTGAGCTTGGATCCTAACTTTCCTCCGGTAAGACAGAAGAAACGACTGATAGCAGAGGTCAGAAACATGTTTGTCAAGGAAGAAGTAACCCGATTACTCAATATAGGTTCAATTCGGGAGGTAAATTACCCCGATTGGCTAGCTAACCTAGTGGTAGTACCTAAAAAGAATAATAAATTTAGAATGTGTGTATATTATAAAGATCTTAATAAGGCATGCCCTAAAGACTCTTTCCCGTTATCAAATATTGATCAAATGATTGATGCTACAGTCAGGCATGAGTTAGTGAGTTTTCTTGATGCTTATTTCGGGTATAATTAAATTAGGATAGACCCGGAGGATAAATAAAGGTCTTCTTTTATCACAAATTTTGGCACATACTGTTATAATGTGATGCCTTTTGGGCTTGAAAATACCTGAGCCACTTATCAGAGGCTTGTTAATAAAATGTTTGAAAAACTGATTAGTAAGATAATGGAAGTTTATATTGGTGACATGTTAGTTAAGTCTCTTAGTGTAGGAGATCATCTAAAACATCTCCAAGAGACGTTCGACATTATGAGAAAGTACAACATGAAGTTCTACCCGGAGAAGTGCGCCTTCAGAGTTGGTTCCGGTAAGCTCTTGGGGTTTCTGTTCTCTCTGAGAGGAATTGAAGTAAACCTGATATAATCAAAGCCATCGAGGATATCACGGACAAGCTTACAAGTGTGAAGGAAGTACAGAGGTTGACTGGTAAGTTGGCGGCTCTAAGCAGGTTCATCTCGAGGTCTTCGAAGAATTGCCATCACTTCTTTTCACTTTTAGAAAAGAAGAACGATTTTGTATGGACTCCTGAATGCCAACAGGCACTGAAAGACCTAAAAAAGTACTTGTCTAGCCCTCCATTGTTGTCAAAACTGGAAGAAGGTGAGCAACTGTTGATTTATCTGGCGGTATTGGAAGCAGCGGCAAGTGTTGTTTTGGTTCGAGAAGAAAAAGGTACGCAATTTCCCGTTTATTATGTTAGTAAAGTATTATCGAGATCGGAGACACGATATCCGTACCTAAAAGTTGGCCTTAGCTCTCGTAGATGTGTATCGAAAGCTTAGGCCTTATTTTCAATGTCATCATATAGCCGTTGTGACAACCTTTCCCTTGAAGACAAGCCCAAGACTATAATCAAGTCACAAGTTTTGGCCGACCTCATGGTCGATTGTAGCCCGGAATAAATGCCTTTAGCTGCTAAAGAAGTAGTGTTGGTATCGAGAACGGTATCGAGAGTTTGGACCTTGTTTACAGATGGAGCTTCCAACGTAAAAAGGTCCGGTCTCAGGGTAATATTAATCACTCTTTCGAGGGAAACCCTTAGACAGGCCATTAGAACTATTCCATTAACTAACAATGAAGCCAAGTACGAGGCTTTGGTTGTAGGACTTGAACTAGCTCGGGGACTAGGTTCCGAGGTCATCGAAATAAAGTGCGACTCCCAGCTGGTTGTGAACCAAGTATATGGAATTTTCGACATCAAGGAGGAGCACATGAAACAATACTTGAACAAGGTTCAAGTATTACTTTCCCGGTTCAAAGAGTGGTCAATCATCCACATTCTAAGGGAGGAAAATATGGAGGCAGATGCATTATCCAATTTGGGTTCGTCCACAAAAATGAAGAATTTGATTCTAGTGCGATAGTTCAATTGCTGCATTCAGTGTTGGATGTGGACGGCTACTGTGAAGTTAATTCAACCAAATTAATATGGGATTGGAGGAACGAGTTTATTGAATATCTAAATCATGGAATGCCTAAAGACCCAAAATCATCCTGGGCACTACGGATTAAGGCAGCTCGTTACTGTCTCGTTGATAGACAGTTATATAGGAGGTCATTCCAAGGACCATCGGTTTGGTGTTTAGGGAAGTTGGAGGCTGACTACGTGATGAGGGAAGTTCATGAAGGAGTATGCGAAAACCATTCTGGTGCAGACTCATTGGTTTTTAAGTTAGTTAGAGCTGGCTACTATTGGCCCCGGATGGATCAAGTAAAGATATTTATACAAAAGTGCGATAAATGTCAATGCGATGCACAGTTAGCGCATCAACCGGCAGAACTTTTACACTCGGTGGTATCACCATGGCCATTCATGAAATGGGGGATTAATATAGTCGGTCTCTTATCACAAGGACCCGGTAAGGTAAAATATCTTTTAGTTTTAACTAATTATTTTACTAAATGGGTTAAAGCATGTGCTTACCAAAAGATTGGAGAACGAGAAGTGATCAATTTTATATGGGATCATATCGTCTGCCAGTTTGGAATACCAAAAGAAATTTCTTATGACAACGGGTCACAGTTCATAGGTTCCAAAGTCACAAAGTTTTGGAAGGATTGAAGATTAAACGAATTACATCTTTACTATATCACCTGAGTGCTAATGGATAGGCAGAGTCAATTAACAAGGTAATTATCCTAAACCTTAAAAATAAGTTAGAAGATGCAAAAGGCAAGTGGCCAGATGAGTTACCAGGTGTGTTGTGGGTATATCGGACCACGACGAAGTCAAGCATAGGTGAAACACCCTTCTCACTTATATATGGTTCAGAGGCTTTGATCCTGGTGGAAGTGGGGAACCAACCTTAAGGTTTTCCTGAGCAAGTGAAGAAATAAACAATGAGGATGGTTAAACTAGATTTACTAGAAGAGCATTGGAATTTGGAATATGTAAGGATGGTGACACAAAAGCAAAGTATGGAAAGGTATTATAACCGCAAAGCAAATCTCCGATATTTCAAAGTTGGGGATTTGGTTATGAGGAAGGTTGCTCAAAGTACTCTAGAAGTTAACATCGGGAAGCTGGGGCCAATATGGGAAGGACCTTACCAAGTTTCAGCTATAATCGGTAAAGGTTCAAATGAATTGGAAAATCAAGATGGAGTTAGATTTCCAAGCAATTGGAACGTGACTCACCTCAAAAGGTATTATTTCTAAAGATCCTTGCTGGTACTGAAAGTATGTGCTGCATTTTTTTCCTTCGTCCAGTTTTTGTCCCAATTGGATTTTTCTAGCAAGGTTTTTAACGAGGCAACAATGTAAATCATACTACAAATGAAGGGTCATCTGCAAATGCAAGACTTCCAGTGTTCGGATTCTCATACTTAGCATCCTAACACTGGGGAAAACTATTACATGTCAAGACACTACTAAAAGTGTCACGAAGACAGGGTACTGTTAGAATCAGGATCAATGTCTTATCAAGACTAGGGACTGCATGATCAGTCCCGTAGAAATAAGTTGTACAAGTTAGCCACATGTATTGGCAACTTTATTTACTTAAGCAGATGATATTTATGTAAATATAATTTTAAAGATACAGAGAATAAATCAAAGTCTTTTTATTTTTATCTTATTTCTTGTCTAAGTGATAAGTTAATTTACTTTATTGTTTGAAAGTTAGATAAAGATTCAAATGCTTATGCTGAAATAAACATGAGACGTCCCCTTCAAGAGAACCATAAACATAAGGCCCCTCTCTTACGAAATCCTCATAGTCAAAGGGTAGATTCCGGAAGTATTCATGCCCAGAATCAGAAGTTTTCGGATGTAAAAAGATTGTCGAAGCTTTGTCAGTTAAATAAAAAGGAATATCTTTTGCACAATATTTAAGCAAAGAATTTATTTCATTAATTAAAGTTCCAAACTCTATAAAGAAGTTTTAGCATAGTTAAAAAAAAAAAAAAAAAAAAAAAAAAAAAAAGAGTCTTTATTTTCTTTATTGGGAGAAGGTTGTTCCGCTTCCGGATCAGTGCCTTCATCTTCATCTTCTTCAGCTTCTTCCTCGATTTTCTCTTCGGTTACCGAATACCCAAAGTTAGTATTCGAGGATTCAGAAGCAACAGTCCGAGCTGAGAGGTTCGAGCGGTTGTCTCCAGTTCGCGAGATTTGGAAATGTAGTCATCAATGTTTGCAATGCCTTATTTGGCCTCCTCTAAAGTCTTCCTCTTCATATGATATCTGGCATAGGATTTTCGAAGATGATGAAATCTTTATGGTCTTGGATTTTAGCTCGGAGTTTTTCAAACCCTTCGCTTGAAGCTTATCATTTTCAGCTTTGACAATGCAGATCTTGGAATCAAGGTCAACATTTGTTGTAGCATGAATTTGATTATGCTCTATGACCTTTTTCAAACTTTCCTCCATCTTTGCTCTCTGATTCTCGATAACATTGGCTTCTTCATTTTTAGAGTGTAAGTTAACTTCCAAATTATTAACTTGCCCCATCAAAGCAGACTCACGCTCGGCAGCAGCAGTCACAGTATCGTGTAATTCAGCCCACTTAGCTTTTGCCTCTTTAAGGTCTTCATGTAGCTGGGAAGCTTCTTCGCTGTAAGCCATTTTATATTGCTCGGATTGATGCAACCGAGCCTCGAGATCATCTATTTAAGCAATTTTTGCCTCCAGCATCCAGCGGCACTCGACAAATTGATTTTGTTAGGCTAAAAGTTGATACCGTTCCGACGTAAGTCCTTGCTTGTCCAAAATAAACCTTTGCAGGCCCTCGAAAGCAAGAAGGTTCACCTAAAAAGGTTAGAGTTAAAATTATTAATGCAGTGTAAAAATGAAAACGAGATAGAAGAAAGTTAGATGGATACCTGTGCCGAACAGTGCATGTTATTGTTCAGCAAACATTCACCGGAGAGAGAATCTATCTTTCTCTTATCTTTTTCTAAGGCTAGAGGTTTCAGATAATTGACAAGCTCCACCGGCTTGGAAAGTAGATGGCACTCATTCGAAACCTAAAGGACGGCACTTCGTTTTCTATGAGGGTCCTGAGTAGGTGCCGAGTAAGTATTTTCCAAATTTTCGTGGTCGAGCGACCGTGGGGAAGGAATGTTTATTGTCCGTTCAGTTGAGTCCAATGGAGAAGAAGCAACTGGTGTAGATGGAGATGCGGATGTGATTGGCT
The DNA here is from genome assembly GCA_002018475.1 of Nicotiana obtusifolia. NCBI lineage: Eukaryota > Viridiplantae > Streptophyta > Magnoliopsida > Solanales > Solanaceae > Nicotiana > Nicotiana obtusifolia. Next base: position 149,912 of record MCJB01003069.1, read on the forward strand.
TAGAAGATCAAGGTGGAGGAAGGTCAGGGATTGAACTCTTTTGGCCAGAAGCAATTATGGGGATTCAAAAACGAGATGAAGCGTTTTCGGCCATTTCCATTTTCCCCCAAAGTCCTTGAACTTCTTCCAGGGGTGGAGTTTGAATCTCACCCGACTGAGCACTCGGTTGAACTGATGGAGATCTTTTTCTTCTCTAAAGAGCAACTGCTTCATCATTGGTTTCTTTGTCATCAAGGACCACTGTGGTCAGTCCGATTGGTTTTCTTTTCGATTTCTTCTCCTGAATCCCAGCCGAGGAGGTGCATTTTCTTTTTGATTTCTAATCTTTAGGTTAGGGACTCCTGGATGAGGTGCCTTCACCGGAAGCGACAGTAGATTCACGAGCTTGCCTCCGATTGAGGGCATTTTGCAGTACCCATTTGGCTTCCTCTAGGTTATCGAGAGTTTGAAGTTGGGACATATAGCGGAACCCTTCGAAAGTCCTGTGTGGTTCAAAAAGGCAGTTAACAAGTTTTTTTTAAAGTTATTTTGTAATATTGAAAGGAGGGGAGGAAGAATCTTTGTTTACCAAAATTTTTGGCTTTCCACCCATATTTTGGAGTCATTTCTTTCCACCTTCGAGACTTCGGTGTTGTGATATCCAGAATTTTCCGTGCCCATGGGCCAGGTTTTGAACCCAGGGTGGTTTCCACTGAGAATTTAGAATGAAGAAAATAAAAAGTTAGCAAAGAAAGAAGTTTTCTTTTTTACATGGAAAGCAAGCAGATACTTATGAAAAAGATTTCATGATTCAAGAAAAGCTGGTGATGTGGTCGGGATGATTTCCCTAGTAGCAATGACAACGACCGTTCCATCTATCCACGGTCGTTGTCGTCGTCAACGCTGGTGAGGAGGGCATGATAATTGTATTTGCTAAGTTTCAGCACTCCCACACGGAAGATATTTGGGGAGTAAAGGTTCATCATGTGTGCAAGAGTTAATGTTTTCCCGGTCTTAGAGCACAAGTGGCAGAGGCAAACCACCATACACTATATGATGGGCCTACTAGTGCTAGACAAATTTGGTATCACTGACAAAATTCCAAGATTATTGGGTCAATTCTGTCGATTCCTTGACTCACTCCCACGTCATTAGGGGGGAGGATTTCAATGTTGTTCCAATTGCAATCTTCCTTCACGGCGGGGATGCTAGAAGGACAAATGGAAGAAGGTAACCTGTAGACGGGCCAATGTATGTCACTTTTGGAATTTGCAGGTTCTTTTTGTTCTTGAAGGGCAGATTTGGTACTAAGTTTAAGAGGTATGATGGTCATCGGACCACAGCGAAGTCAAGCATAGGTGAAACACCCTTCTCACTTATATATGGTTCAGAGGCTTTAATCCTGGTGGAAGTGGGGGAACTGAACTTAAGGTTTTCCTGAGCAAGCGAAGAAATAAACAATGAAGCATTACTGGTTAAACTAGATTTGCTAGAACATTATCGGAATTTGGCATATGTGAGGATGGTGACACAAAAGCGAAGTATGGAAAGGTATTATAACCGCAGAGCAAATCTCCGATATTTCAAAATTGGAGATTTGGTTATGAGGAAGGTTGCTCAAAGTACTCTAGAAGTTAACACCGGCAAGTTGGGGCCAATATGGGAAGGAACTTGCCGGGTTTCAACTATAATCGGTAAAGGTTCAAATGAATTGGAAATCAAGATGGAGTTACATTGCCAAGAAATTGGAACGTGACTCACCTCAAAAGGTATTATTGCTAAAGATCCTTGCTGGTACTAAAAGTATGTGCTGCATTTTTTTCCCTTCTTTCGTCTAGTTTTTGTCCCAATTGGGATTTTCTGGCAAGGTTTTTAACAAGACAACAATATAAAGCATACTACGAAGGAAGGGCCATCTGCAAATACAAGACTTCCAGTGTTTGAATTCTCATACTTAGCATCCTAACATTGGGGGAAACTATTACATGTCAAGACACTACTTAAAGTGTCACGAAGACCGGGTACTATTAGAATCGGGATCAATATCTTATCAGGACTAGAGACTGCATGATCAGTCCCGTAGAAATAAGTTGTACAAGTTAGCCACATGTATTGGCAACTTTATTTACTTAAGCAGATGAATATTTATGTAAATGTACTTTAAAGATAGAGAGAATAAATCAAAGTCTTTTTATTTTTATCTTATTTCTTGTCTAAGTAATAAGTTAATTTGCTTTATCGTTTGAAAGTTAGATAAAGCTTCAAATGCTTGTGCTAGAATAAACACGAGACGTCCTCTTCAAGAATACCATAAACATAAGGGCCTTCTCTTACGGAACCCTCATAGTCAAAGGGTAGATTCTGGAAGTATGCATGCCCGGAATCAAAAGTTTTCCGATGTAAAAAGATTGCCAAAGCTTTGTCAGTTAAATAAAAAGGAATATTTTTTGCATAACATTTAAGCAAAGAATTTATTTCATTAATTAAAGTTCCAAACTCCATAACGAAGTTTTGGCATAGTTACAAAGAATATTTTTTGGCATATATATATATATATATATATATATATATATATATATACATACATACATCGAAGAGTCTTTATTTTCTTTATTGGGAGAAGGTTGTTCCACTTCCAGGTTAGTGCCTTCATCTTCATCTTCTTCAGCTCCTTCCTCGATTTCCTCTTCGATTCCCAAATACCCAGAGTTAGTATTCGATAATTCAGAAGCAACAGTCCGAGCTGAGAGGTTCTTGAGAGCGGTTGTCTCCAGTTTGCGAGATTTGGAAATGTAGTCATCAATGTTTACAATGCCTTCTTTGGCCTCCTCTAAAATCTTCCTCTTTGTATGATATATGATATAGGGTTTCTCGAAGATGATGGAATATTTCTTGTCTTGGATTTTAGGTCGGAGTTTTTCAATGTTCGCTTGAAGCTTATCATTTTCAGCTTAGACAATGCAGATCCTGGAATCAAGGTCAAGATTTGTTGTAGCATGAATTTGATTATGCTCCATGACCTTTTTCAGCCTTTCCTCCATCTTTGTTCTTTGATTCTCGGCAACATTGGCTTCCTCATTTTTAGAGCGTAAGTTAGCTTCCAAATTATTAACTTGCTCCATCAAAGCAAACTCACGCTCGGCAACAGTAGTCACAATATCGTGTAGTTCAGCCCACTTAGCCTTTGCCTCCTTAAGATCTTCATGTAGCTGGGAAGATTCTTAGCTGTAAGCCATTTTATATTGCTTGGATTGATGCAACCGAGCCTCGAGATCATCTATTTAAGCAATTTTTGCCTCCAGCATCGAGAGGCGCTCGACAACTTGATTCTGTTAGGCTAAAAGCTGATATCGTTCTGAGGTAAGTCCTTGCTTGTCCAAAATAAACCTTTGCAGGCCCTTGAAAGCAAGAAGGTTGGCCTGAAAGGTTAGAGTTAAAATTATTAATGCAATGTAAAAATGAAAACGAGATAGAAGAAAGTTAGATGGATACCTGTACCGAACAGTGCATGCTATTATTTAGCAAACATTCACCGGAGAGAGAATCTATCTTTCTCATATCTTTTTCTAAGGCTAGAGGCTTCAGATAATTGGCAAGCTCTACCGGCTTGGAAAGTAGATGGCACTCATTCGAAACCGAAAGGATGACGCTTCGTTTTCCATGAGAGTCCTGAGTAGGTGCCGAGTTAGTATTTTCCAAATTTTCGTGGTTGAGCAACCATGGGGAAGGAATGTTTATTGTCCGTTCAGTTGAGACCGAATGGAGAAGAAGCAATTGGTGTAGATCGAGATGCGGGTGCGATTGGCTTAGAAGATAAAGGTGGAGGAAGGTCAGCGATTGAACTCTTTTGGCCAGAAGCAATTATGGGATTCAAAAACGAGATGAAGCGTTTTCGGCCATCTCCATTTCCCCCCAAAGTCCTTGAACTTCTTCTAGGGATGGATTTTGAAGTTCACTCGACTGAGCATCCAGTTGAACTGATGAAGATCTTTTTCTTCTCTGAAGGGCAACTGCTTCATCATTTGTTTCTTCGTCATCGAGGACCATTGTGGTCGGTCCAGTTGGTTTTCTTTTCGATTTCTTCTCCTGAATCCCAGCCGAGGAGGTGCATTTTCTTTTTAATTTCTTATCTTTAGGTTGGGGACTCCTGGACGAGGTGCCTTCACCGGAAGCGAGAGCAGATTCACGAGCTTGCCTCCGATTGAGGGAATTTTGCAGTAGCCGTTCGGCTTCCTCTGGGTTATCGAGAGCCTCGATGTTGGGACATACAACAGAACCCTTCGGAAGTCTTGTGTGGTTCAAAAAGGTAGTTAACAAATTATTTTTAAGTTATTTTGTAATATTGAAATAGGGGAAGAAGAATCTTTGTTTACCAAAATTTTTGGCTTTCCACCTATACTTGGGAGCCATTTCTTTCTGCCTTCGGGACTCTGGTGTTGTGATATCCAGAATTATCAGTGCTCATGGGCCAGGTTTTGAACCCATGGTGGTTTCTACTAAGAATTTGGAATGAAGAAAATAAAAAGTTAGAAAAGAAAGAAGTTTTCTTTTTTACATGGAAAGAAAACAGATACTTACGAAAAAGTTTTCATGATTCGAGAAAAGTTGGTGCTGTGGTCGGGGTGGTTTCCCTGGTAACAATGACAATGTTCCATCTATTCACGGTCGTTGTCTCGTCAACGCTGGTGAGGAGGGCATGATAACTGTATTTGCTAAGTTTCAGCATTCCCACATGGAAGATCTTTGGGGAGTAAAGGTTTATCATGTGTGCAAGAGTTAACATTTTTCCGGTCTCAGAGCACAATTGACGGAGGCAAGCCATCGTACACCATATGATAGGCCTACTAGTACTAGACAGATTTGGTATCCGTGACAAAATTCCAAGATTATTAGGTCGATTCTTTCAATTCCTTGACTCACTCCCACCTCATTAGGGGGGAGGATTTCAATGTTGTTCCAATAGCAATCTTCCTTCACGGCAGGGATGCTAGAAGGATAAATGGAAGAAGGAAACCTGCAGATAGGCCAATGTATGTCACTTTTAAAATTTGCAGGTTCTTTTTGTTCTTGAAGGGCGGATTTTCTGGTAATAAGTTTAAGAGGTATGATAGAGTTCACGGAGGAGGTTACTCAACTTCAATTTCCTTTGTTTTGGTTTTCTTTGGGCCACCTCCGAAGAAAAGGCTGATGTTTTCGAGGACAACTATGTTAGAAGACATGTTTATGAAGAAAAAATTTACTGAGAAAGTTAAATGTTACAGAGGGTTCTAAGGAGATTCAAAGAAGAAGAAGGAGTTGTGAAAGTAAAGAGTAAAAATGATGAGTGGCAAAAATCGTGGTCATGATTACCTCAAAAACTGATAAAAATATTTGCCGAATCACAGAACAACACGTGTTCGGGTCATTAAATGCAAGAAGACATGCGTCCTTTTAAGTATCAGAAGGCGGCTAGGAACTTTCCCCCTAAGAAAAGAATTCTTATCTACTTCCCCGTACAGTAAGTTACGTCACCGAAAAGTAGATGGACTATCTGTATGGGATAAAATTAGTTAGTGGTAGTTGGACGAATATGAAGTGACACGTGGAACTGAAGACAGGCGAGACGTGAGTCAGCAAATAACAAACACCGGATGCAAGTATGTGACCGGTACTAGATGAATACTAAAGGCAGAGTAGCCGACAATAAAGATTCAAAGAATTGATATCGGATAGAGTTCAATGAGCATCCATTACAGAGAATATCAATATTGCTCAATCGTTATGCAGCATCAATAACAGTTTTATTCTCATTCAAAAGGAGATTGATTTGGGGATCTTGTCTCCCTAAATAAAGCTATAAGTAGGAAAATTAATATCATTTATAGACATGAAACATTCTGTATACAAAATTCAGCTTTCGTCTTATAATATTATTCTTTGTCTTTACTCTTGAATATTGTTCTCACTTTTGTTACCGGAGAGGCTAAGTTCATAGCCAGGCTTGTATTTTCTTTAAATTTATTTCATAATCTTAATTTTGTTCTTGTTTATTTCATATTTCTGGATCTAACTAATTCACGTATCTATAAATCATTTTTCAAATTCAACTGTACCTTTTTACTTGTAAACACCTAATAAGATCACCAATCCGCCTTCCTGTTTTACCCCTAGGAGCAACTCTATAAAATATCATGCAAGCATGCACACAATATAACATACATAGCCCCGGCTAACCTATACCATGTGCAACAATCATAAACAAGTAGATATGCCACACACTGAACTACGCACACTAGGCCCTTACCGGTCGATGACTAAACCAACTCATGCACACTAGGCTCTTGTGAAAAAAAGAGTGTTGACTGGACCACTTTACGCATACTAAGCCCTCGTGGATAAAAGTTTTACTAGATTCATATGCCCTCGCCGAACATGTCAGTTAGACCAAACCATCATGATACCAATATAATCTCATCAGAGCACATAAGATATACAATACAAGTCAATCAACATCAATTGATAGATAAAAAGTCACGTCATGAATGTCAACCACGCATAACAACACATATCATAACATGCTTAATATAATCAAAGAGTGTCAACTAGTAAAATTCCACGAAATTCAAGTATGATAATCAAAGAATGTTAAAGAACCAGGGGGTAAAAAGTAAAGGTATCAAAATTGGCCCAGAAAAACATGATCCGCCGAAACTTGGGACCTGCGCAACCCGCAATGACCTGCCATTTATTTGATCCATCCCATTTTGATATAGTTTACCTCAGCTCTTTTAATGTTCTGTTAATTTTTTGTTTAAATTGTTGCACGAGTAACTTTGCCAAAATACCTTTAAAATAAATTTTTTTGTTTGCTATGTTATATATGATCATAACAAAAGCAAAAGAATATTATTTGATAACGAAGTAATTCATAAGAAAATAGAGATTTTTAATCTGTAGAGCAATTAATAAGCAAATATTATATGAACAATAGTACTTTTGATTTTTTTCAAAAAGAGCACATTCATTTACATATATAGCATATTTTAAAAATAATACATTACTGTCAGATTCTTTATTTCTTAAAATTAACTCATTATTTAAGGAATCATGTGTTAGAGCTTAAAAATCTCCTATATTCAATCAAAATTTCAAAATTATTAAGATTATTTCTTCACTAATCTCTTCACTATCACGAACCCAAAAATTCCTCCTTTTTGATTTTTTTTCTCATCAGATAAGGCAAAATCTCATGCAAAATCCTATTCGCTTATTTTCTTTAAGTAAACTGTCAATCTCATAGCTAAGAAACAAGGTAAAACTCATTGATGTGCAGATTCCATCATTGCAACCTCTGGAATCGATAAGAAACAGAAGAAGAAATAAAAAGCAAACGACACCCAAATCCGAGATAAATTTTCCTTCACGCTATCCGATGCAAGTGAAGGTCTTTATAATTCCTTTTTAAAATAAGATATTTGAAAATCTCATGGAGTTAGGGAATCTTTTGTTTCGGAATATTGATGCACAACCGATCAATATCTTATGTATTTTATTGTGTATTAAAATTATTTGATGCTTATTTTATGTATTTTACAGTGTATCAAGTTGTTTGTTTGGTGTATATTTATGAATTTGAACATACCCCAAATATATACAGTGTATTTTTTATAACCTAGGATATAGGATCGGTATTTTTATCTTATATAATACTCCTATGCATTTTAAATTATATTTAATTCAATTTAAATATGTATAAAATGTATATACAGGGTATAATCAAGACCTATAAAATATATACTCAAAGCATTTTCCACTATAAAACACACAAAAAAAGTAACAAACTTATTCCAGTATTATAACATGTATCATACTTGAAAATTATGTGTAAGATATATGTGTAAGATATATATCTTAAATTCCAAAAAATTTAAATATGTTAATTAGTATACAATAAATGGTATTTTATGGTATGTGTAAGATATAAAATATTTATACTAGAATATACCATAAATGTTTTTTTAATAAAATATTTGTGCATATATCCAGTATATTTGTGAAATATTTATAGTATTAAACTTAATTACTGTAAATATATACTATATATATTTAATATATTTGTAAGTATATATATATATACACTTAGTATATCCTATCATTAAAGATTTAAACTTTCAAACATGAAAAAAATCATAAACCAAAAAAATATAAACGAAGGAATCAATTGAGTTGGGTATTAAAGAACAGATGCTTACGTTAATACGCTGCAAGATTTTAGGCATATGATTGGGGTTTCAGTTTTGGTTGGGATCTGCTATATAAGAAAATATTTTATGGCTACTATTGATATACTAAGTTTGCTACGAGAAATATGTATTGTTTTTAAAAATTGCACAGATATGTGAAGTTCCTGAAAATTAAATCTTGATAAGAGTTGTAGGGTTGGAATATGTTTCAAATTTTAAATTTTCTTGATTCAGTCTATTTTCGCCCAAATAATTTTTAAGTAAGTCAATAACGTACGTATTTATTAACTCAAACACATTTTGATTCATTCAAAATCCGCTCAACTGGCGCTATTATGCTTAATTTCACTTTCAAAATTTTGGTCCAGTGATAAAAGTGTGGCACGTGATGTATAAATAAGCACACGTCATGTGATTTACTTCTGTCACAAATAAATGAAAAAAATGTCAAAATGGTCCCTTAAGAATCTTCTGGGCAGTTTTGCTTCTTCGTGTTTGCCAAAAATTAACATATTTGGTCTCGTTTAGACATTTAACAAATACCGTCGGTTAGATATAAAGAGAATTATGAAAAAAAGTTTTAATGGGAACTTACATTTGGAGGTGTAATTTTTGTAATTATGTTATTCTTTTTGTATATTTCTGTGTTTGATATATTTCTTTCAAGTGAATTTTCTACTGTTTTGATCTATTTTTTGTCGCCTGATGTAATTTTTGATGCTACAATTTTAATAATTTGAAAAGACTTTCTTGATGTTACTAGTTATTTTTTCATAATTCTAGTTAAATCTAACCTGCAAAGTTTATTAAATATTTAATGAAGACCAAAGGGCAGCCCGATGCATAAGGCATCCCTCATTCATGCAAGGTCAAGGGAAGGGTAGTACCTCAACGGATATGATGTAAACAGCCTACTCTAATTTATCCATTAGTGGTTGCTTCTATGGCTTGAACCCGCAAGCTATATGTCATATGAACATGGAGACAACTTTACCGTTGCTCCAAAACATTTAACTTTTGGAAAACTGAATTGACTGAAATTGCTTAAAAGATATTTAAGGGACTAGTTTAAACCTACCCCAAACTTAAGGGACAATTTTTATCATTTTCTCCAATTCAGCAATTCCAATTGGGGGTTCTCTATCATATATAGCGACTTTTCTTTCCTCAAGATGGGTTTTTTAGGAGAACCTAATTGGAAAACCCCGATCGCGAACGATCTGCGAAAAAGGCTCCTCAAATTTCATCTGTAAGACCAATTTATTATAGTTTTTTTATTATACTGATAGTTTCAGATCTGAATTACATTTTATTCTGTTTGCAATTTTTGAATTTTGCTTGGATAAATATGGATGGAAACAAAGATGAAGCTAAAAAATGCTTGAAAATAGCACAAGAATCGATCCAATCTGGAAATCGAGAACGTGCCGTGAAATTCTTGAATAAAGCTCGTCGTTTAGACCCTTCACTTGAAGTTGATGATCTTTTATCCCAAACTGATGCATCCCAATCTGAAAACCCTAGTTCTAATATACCCACACATGATTTTTCATCTGAAAATGGGCCCCGCCGTAGGGTTTCGGGTAGTGGCGGGTCATCAGTGGCATATAATGAGGAGCAAGTGACAATTGTGAAAGAAATTAAGAGGAAGAAGGATTACTATGAGATTCTTGGGTTGGAGAAAAGTAGTTGTAGTGTTGAGGATGTACGTAAGGCGTATAGGAAATTGTCATTGAAAGTCCATCCTGATAAGAATAAAGCACCTGGAGCTGAGGATGCATTTAAGATGGTGTCTAAGGCGTTTCAATGCTTGAGCGACGAGGAGAGTCGAAGAAGGTATGATCTTGTTGGCTCTGAGGAGGAGGCTGTTTACGAAAGACGTCCTCATAGGCATGCCGGTGGTGCTAGAATGAATACATTTAACGGGTTCTATGATGGCGGTAATGTTGACGCAGAAGAGATTTTCAGGAATTTCTTCTTTGGTGGAATGCGTCCTGCAACGACTACTACCCATTTTAGCTTTGGCCCTAGAGTGGATGTGAGATATCAAGGACCGACTGGGTGGCTGAGGACTTTGATTCAATTGTTGCCTGTGATATTGATTTTGTTGTTGAACTTTCTGCCTTCTTCGGACCCAGTTTACTCCTTTTCGAAGTCTTATCCGTATGATCATAGGTTGACTACACAAAGAGGTGTGAATTACTATGTGAAGACTGGGAAATTTGAGCAGGAGTATCCTATTAATAGCCCAAAGCATGTGGCACTTGAAGAAAAGGTTGAGAATGATTATTACTCTATCCTTTCTCACAATTGCAGGCTTGAAATGCAGCAATTTCATTGGGGTTATCGAAGAGAAACTCCAAATTGTGACTCTCTGAAGCATTTCCAAACAGCGGCTTGATTGGTACAAGGTCCAGTTTTCACCTTGTAATACCTTAAATTTTAGGCTTTCTAGTTGTAACTACTTATATTCATTTTGTTCCTTTTACTGAATTTTTGAACTTGCCCATCTTGTTTATGTGACAATGTTTGTGTCGCTACTTTTAGAACAAGTATGCTCACATTTTGTTTTGATTCCATTGACGGTGATGTGAAGTCGAGAAAAACTAATGTTTTGGTGGAATATATCTGGTTGTCGTTGGTTGTAAAAAAAAGCATAATATTTAAGTAAAGAAGAATAAAGGAGTGGTCACATTATCCACTTGATATTTTGGTTCATGATTCAGCTTCTTACACTGGATGATATTCAACCAGATGTTTTCCAGGTCAATCTTCAGAAATTGCGCCAATTATCTTTTGTCACATTATAGTAACTGAACTATGTGTGAATTTGCTTAAAAAACATAAATGATCGGAAGGTTAGATTGTCCGCATTCCGGTTATATGACATGCCAATCAGTCTAATTGTCCAATTCTGTGTGGAGCGCAGTTGGATGTATATTAATTCCAGTTTCGTAACTTGATTTCTTGTATTAAGTTGTGAGATTTTTACCTTCAAAAGGGAGATCTATAAATGATGGTTTAAGGGATGCATCAACTTTTAGTAAGAGAAGAAAAATGTAATGCTTGAGTATGATGGATTCAGAATTAGAACACTGGGCTTTGAGTCAGGAAGTGAGTTTTGAAATGTACATCTAATTCTATCTATACTTATTTTTTGGCACACGTATAAATATGATTAGACTGGAAGCATTGGGATCTACGGAACCAACGAACCCATTGTTGGATCGTGCTTGAATGATGTCTCTGACTATGATTTCTCCATCTCCTGCAGGTTCATCGCGTTCAGAGTTAGGTTGATATGCTTGACAATTTAAAGGCCAAGAAACTCTAACCTTCTTAGCAATTGTAATGGTACTTAAATATAGTGAGTGCCAACTGTGAGCTGTTCGATTCTGGAGTTGGAAGGCCTCGATGCACCAAATAGATTACAACAATACATAAATACTCAGGAGTGGAACTATTTGAATGACAGTGAATCATAATTTCTTGTTTTGACTGAATCAAATTGATACCCCTTTGCCGGAAAATTTCCGTATGTAGCTAGGTAAATTTTTCCTTATATGTATAAATACTATTATGTTTAATTCCCTTGGCTGTTTCGTTTGGTTACTTGTTTATATTTTGACTCCTTACTGAAAATCCTGGTTTTGCTACTGCAGTGGTCAAATGTCCTTTCTGAATCGTTCTTCTTGCTTATTTTTTATTTGGTGCACTTGTATTCGCCTTTTATGGTTAAGAAATGCGCGACACCTGATTAAGGTTTAAATCATACATGAGATTAAAGCCTGTCACATTAACAATTTTTGCACCATAGGGATGCTCATTTTTGTACAGAAAGAAAATATGGATAGTTGATGTATTTCTTTTTTTTATTATATAATAAGGTAATTGATGGAAGTTTATCATCCCTTCTTGTGAGAGATGGATTAATGATTTGAACTTAATGGGTTCTGAGTTCGAAATTTTAACACAATTTATTTGATTTACTTTGTTCAAAATTAATTATTTTACTTATTTAGTGGATCTTTTATACATATAGAGTCCAAACTAAAACTACTAAATTCGAATGAGCTGTCTGCTTGCCAATATAGTTGTGTATGGCAAAATCAGGTTTTTTCATAAAAGAACAGATCGAGGTTGAATCTCGAGGTCGACCCTCGGCACCGGTTAGCCGACCAGTAGTCGAGACCACATGTCCGATGTAGGAGGTCGGAACCATATGATCGGTGCTCGGACCGATATCCGATATCGAGGTTGGAACCAGAGTTGAGGCCAGGCTCGATATGGCGATCGATGGGCCACGTCGAGTTTCACCTCGTGATGGTCGATATGTTCGTTGCGTTAACTGCCAACTCATATTCAAAAGTCAATGATACTGCTCAAGCTATACCAAACGTGCAGGGCCCTCACCAAACCTGCAGTACCTTCACCAAATCTGCAGGACCTTTACCAAACGTGCGTGGGCTTTACCAACTATGCAAGGACACTGTGATGATTGTAAAGGACACTTTAT
>MCJB01003070.1:0-10556 GCA_002018475.1 Nicotiana obtusifolia
AATTAATAACTAACCTGAGTTTTCCTCTTGTCTGCTCAGCTCTTTTGTTGACATAAAATGCCTCGCATGCCCATTGTGAATCCGACGGCTCTTGGATTTTGGTTTGGTTTTGCACTTTTCTTCGTAGTATTCTCCATTTGGATCGTCTAAACAGTCTTGACAGTTGCAATCAAGATCCCAAGGGCAGTGTCCCGTAAAGGGGCATTTGAACCACCAAGTTTTTGATCCATTTTTGTCGAAAGTTCGACACCAATCATGTTCTTGATACTTTGTATGTTCCAAAAAAATTCTGTATCAGGTTCAGGGTATGTATCTGTTGTATCTTTGGGTTGGATCATTTGGCAAGAAAAGATGGTTTTCTTGGGTTTTTTGAGGTGGGAATGGTCGAAGCTTACGCAAACGGTTTTGTCATTTCTTTTGGTAAAGGTTGGTTCACCAGAGTGCAAGGATTCCTCTGATTCTCTCAATTTTTCATAATTTGTTATCCAGGAATCAGGAAGAATTTTGACAAGCTCATCTCTTGAAATTTGTCTGGGTATTTGGGTGCACATGGTATTTCCTTTAGTGGCATCTATGTTTAGGAGAAGAGCGTTTTCTCCTCCGGGAAGACAGAGATCCATGGCGTGATTTTGGACTCGCCATGCCATTTGGTGGTGAAGGGTAGCTTGTATGGAATCTTTGGCTTGAGGGGCTCCTTGGATTTGGACTTGGATTTTAAGAGCTTCGGTTAAGTAAGGATCATAGAGGGACATATTGAAGTTTGGAAAGATTGTTATGAAAACAGTCCCGGCATTCAAGGTGACTTCGGCAGTACCTAAGTTTGCATGTTGATACTCCAAATATCTGGTATCGAGAAGAGAAAGGCGAGCTACCACCGGCTGACCTTTTCTTCCGTGATAGGTTAAGGCAATTCTGATTGCACCAAAATGGATATGGGTAAACCCATGCTCCCTCCGTTGCCTGGGGAAATCGTCTGGACTTTGAAGGGTGATAAATTGTTCTTCTCTGGTGGCGAGGATGGGATGTTGGTCAAGTTTTGACGCCGCAACGTATTCTTTAAACCACTGAGTCACGTTCACGATGCACAAATTCCTCTCCAGATTCAGCTTCTCTTCTCGATCGCGTCCCTTCAACTGCGATCCCGATGCTTACCAGAAACACCAAAAACTAGCAATATCAAAACACCCAAACTTGATCTGAAACCATCCCGAAACACACCCGAGGCCCTCGGGACCCCCTCCAATCACACCAACAAGTCTCAATACATGACACGAACCTGCTCGAGGCCTTAAATCACACCAAACAACATCAATACTATGAATCGACAATCGAAACCTTTCTTTCAACTTCCAACTTTGACGAACGCATCCGATTTCATACTTAATCATTCTGGAATGACGCTAAATTTTACGCATGAGTCACAAATCACGATACGAACCTACTCCAAGGCTCGGAACCCCAAACGAATATCGATAACATTAAAATCCACTTCAAGCCAAAAATTAGGAAATTCTAAAACCTTCAAAATGCCAACTTTCCACAATAAGCGCCAAAATGCTCCCAGGCTATCCGATACTCAACCCGAACATACACTCAAGTCCAAAATCATCATACGAACCTATTGGAACCTTCCAATCCTGATTTCGAGGTTGTTTACTCAAAAGTCAAACCTTAGTTAATTCTTTCAACTTAAAGCTTCCGAAATTAGAATTTTTCATCTGAATCAACTCTAAACTTCCCGAAATTCAACCCCGATCACGCGTACAAGTCATAATACATAAAATGAAGCTACTCAAGGCCTCAAACCGCCGAGTGACGTGCTAGAGCTCAAAACAAACGATCGGGTCGTTACATTCTCCCCACTTAAACATTTCGTCCTCGAACGTTCCAACAACTGTTCCGGAGCTTTTCAAAATCACTGTTTAACACCTCGTGTACCTGCACGTGCCACCACAACCCATGTGAGCACATTAGCTCGAGCCAAACTGAAGATCCTCCCTATAACCTTAGCCAACAAGCCTTAGAACCAGATTCCAACATCCAAAATTCTCCACGAGACCCAATTCTAACATACGAACACTGCATCAATCACCACACACTATACCAAAATATGGTCATGCACCTTTGCTGAAATAACACCACGCACCGCATAATTCACATGCCCATAATAACATTCTTCGACCACAATAGCTATAATTTCACGAATCCAATTCCCGCAATACGCCTCATAACACATGTAAGCCTTCTTCCAACTCCCGCAATACTGCCACGACGAAAGAGATGCGTAAAAACTCATAACCACCTGCAAAAACAATAAATCACGGGGCCTCTTCACCTGACAAGAACTATTACCTCATTCTGAACTGAATAACGATATTTGCTCTTTAATATACCTTATATAAATCTGATTGCACTGATTTCAGGTCCAATAATCTCGTCTCACCCAATACAAGCTGCTCAAGCAATAAGCCGCCTCAAATACTGAACAAGATCTCATATAATGCCATCAATCGCCGAAAAGCCACAACTTGAATATGACACATAAAGAGGAACGAACTCTGAAAAAGAATTACCAGCCCGCGTAACGAATAAAACAGTCGAAAATATGCTATGAACCTTTCTTAGAGAATGAGAAACAAAATACACAGAAATAAGTATAGGGAACCGTACTCAACATCTCACTGTTGCAGCGTGCAACCCGATCAAAACAACATACCCGTGGTGGGGTACCACCCGATCCAAACAATATGCCCGTGCCGACATGCCACCTAATCCACACATAACAATCAATAAGGAACCACCAATCAAGCCGAAATACTTATACTTACGAAATGCTCGAATATCGACCACCAGCACGCCAAGTGCATAATACAACCCTGGGGAGACGAGTAGTGCCATATGCTACCAAAACCCTAACAAATAAAACAGCCGAAAAGATACTATGAACCTTTCTTAGAGAATGAGAAACAAAATACACAGAAATAAGTATAGGGAACGGTACTCAACATCTCACTATTGCGGCGTGCAACCCGATCAAAACAACATACCCGTGGTGGGGTGCCACCCTATCCAAACAATATGCCCATGCCGGCGTACCACCCAATCCACACATAACAATCAATAAGGAACCACCAATCAAGCCAAAATACTTATACTTACGAAATGCTCGAATATCGATCACCAGCACGCCAAGTGCATAATACAACCCTGGGGAGACGGGTAGTGCCATACGCTACCAAAAACCAAGCACGACCACGGTGCAATCAATAACTTGCATCTCGAGAGCCATCTTGCTCATATAACACCACAAACTACAATGGATCACAACATATGTGCGAATAATCAAGCCGTCTCACAACCCAACAGGCACGATAGAGTATTACATGGAATAGCTGACGATGGGAATAACATCCAATGCCCGAAGACTACTTGGTAAGCAATGCTACGCTGAATCAACACATCCGACCTTATGTAGAGCACACCTTCACATTAGACCCACCAACGGACCTCAAGCTGATTCCGATCATCCCATATTGGGCCACCGACCTTTCAAAGATCCTCAATGGCCCTATTCATGACACATACGAGCAGCCATCCACTTTGGAACAAACTCTCACCGTTCACAACCAAATGAATCGAGTGCCTTTCTAGCATAAACTCACGCATTAGCGATAGTACTAGAATCCCCATACTTGGTTTCAGTCCTTAACAACCAAGTGACTAACATGCCACGCTCATACGAAACTTCTCGTGGGTTATTGTCCCATGACCTTCCCTATCAGGTAGCAATGCCTGCACCTCCATACCACCAACCGTACTAACTCTATAAAGCAAATCACGAATCCGCAAATCAATACACAATGCCTCTTACACAGAATACCATTCTCAGGCGACACTAAGATAATACCAGCTTACTCTAAACATCTGAATTCTTCTCTGCCCATCCGAGCTCGTGACATTCTTATCAACATCGAGCCACAACCTTGATTCTCAACTTCCAGTTCCCATGCCACTCACTACACATATCATGCTGCTACGCAAGAGTACAAGAATTCATCATAACCCCTATACTACTAGTAGAATGAATACTTCACTAGCTAGAAACCTTCCACTTAACTCATTTTAGAAGAATCGTTGCAACACGCAGCTGAATTCCCATAACGCATAAAGTACAAACCCAAATTGTGGTTTAAACCACCATAACTCTTTCGGGATACATTTTCCCATAACAAGGCCATTTGAATTAAATGCCTCCCAAATCAATCAAATTATGGTGTCTTTGTACAACCACAAACCACTTGTATAACTAACACGCCGAAGGAACTGATCACTGCCGCAATCATATTGATTCAAACCATTACTATTTAACGCAACTTCTTCCAATTTACTCTTAACTTGCCTTAGAAATAATAATAATAGCTCCATTCGAGAACATAAGGAAACTCAACATAACTCCTCCCCAGTGATCCAATTCACGAGACCGCATCGTCTCAATATCCATGAACTATCTCATACCCTCCTCATGCGCACAATAGCATCTCAAACTGGTACACCCATTTTGAAGGACCTTCTGCGGATCCGAAGCTATTTCTCATATTTCTCCAATACTACCCCGCAGACCCGATGATAACATAAAAAATTTCCCCCAAGTAATCTTCACATTTTGTTGGAAAAATCTAGGTCTTCAGTCACACAACGAACCCAAAAATCCTTAGATACCATGCTTACATTCTTGAACCCGTTAGAACCACTATTGAGAGTCACCCACTATGACCTAGTCCAGAATATAATCAAACTCCAACACTCTGTTAGCACATGAAAACTCCCAAAGAAGCAACCGGATGGATTCTTTCTCCTTGTACATCACATCCACAAAAAGTACAAACTCTGAATCTTCCCAAAACCTGCACATGAATCGATAAGGCGAAATATAGCACACATTCATCAAGTTCTTTACTCGAATTACCCCCGATGTTTTCTTTCCTTAGTCATAAATAATCCACCAATGCACCGATACCCAAAAACCGCACAAGCAGACAACCACGTGATCCAGTGGTAGGTGGTGGGCTCCCCACTTAGCTTTAAGCTACAATCACATAAATCTAGAACCCACAAAGATTCCTCCTTCTCAATTACCATGATCTCGCACCTTTAACCCGCCAAATTTCTCGAAATCTTTTGTTAAACATTTCATGAACATTCTGAATCATCAGCCACAATCAGATATTCGACCTCTTACCGGGTAGCAAGTAGAATTTTTCGTAGAAGTTTCATCAATATCACACAACCGCTAACCTGCTCATAGGAGACCCTCCTGAGCCCATGCTCGTCCACCAGTTGTACAAGTCTATTCCTTCACCATTGACATCAATTGAAAGTCCGACATTATGTTCCAAACTCAAAGTCACGTTGCATCCAAAAACGGTAATCAAGTTTTCACACCCCTCTTCATTTCAAGCAAACTCCTCTTTCCCATACTCAATCTTCCTTAATGCAGTAGTTTCCATCTCAAATAAAATTCGTAGACCTAGTCGCTTCCTACCACGATTCCCAAATTGCTCTAAACTTTTCTCAAGGCATGTGGCTATCTTACCATAGAATACATATGCTACTCAGCCACTCTCACTTAGGTTAAACCATCTCCTTTAAGCAACTTCTCGACCTCTGTTTTTCATACTTGACCTACTAGTAACTAAGCCACCACGAGACATCCCCTGCCATGTCCTTTCTCATCCTTCGCTGCCCAAATGTTGCCTCAAATCAAACCCGTACTCGTAGCACCTAAACCAATAAATTGCTACAAACTCTAAACCTCCTAGAAGATCATCTTTCTCGAGCCATAATATTAGAAACACCAATTCTATTTCGAATTCGCTGCACACCGCTATCTTTGACATCCCCGAAGGCAAATCGAAGAAGACCATAACATCGGCGGACCTTAACGCGTTCAAACAAGGACGAAGACACCACCTCACAAATGAGAATTCCACCTCGCTCGAAAATATCAAGTCTCATTATTCCATTACCCAAAGCCTGAACATCCATAGTTCGATTGTCTTTCCTCCGCTAGATTTATAAGCCGAACCTTTAAATCGTGCATGAGAAATCCTCCTTTCAAGTCATTCACTACCTTGACACATAAACAAGCACCCTACTGTTACACCAACACAGTGCGATAACAATGCATGAACCTCATAATAATCCGTGCATAGCCTCGAAACCATGGGAAATATAGATACTGGGCTGAAACGACAGAACACCCTTCCGCAAGGTGACAATAATAGCCCACTCGAATATGCAGGGAAAAATATTTTGCACCATATTTCGGTACCATTTACAGCTCCTCGATGCCCAATAGATAACAAGTGCCCCACGTCGCATAAGATTGAGTGGGAAGGAAATGAAGGCATAAGCTTTAATAGAATCAAATCGCACGGTGAGGAATCAAGAAGGGAAATGTTCCTAATAAACTTGTAGCCTCCCGAAGATAAGTACAGACGTGTCTGTACCGATCCGCAGGACTCTACTATACTTGCTCATGACTTGTGAGACCCAAGTGAACCTAAAGCTCTAATACCAAGCTGTCACGACCCAAAATACACTATAGGCCGTAATGGCGCCCAACATCGCTGTTAGGCAAGCCAATACTTAATTATTCATTTTATCATTTTTAAAATCATAAATCTTTCTTGGATAACAAGGTTAGTTCGTTAAAATAAATTGCAGTTACGTATAGTTTCATTAAAATAATAAGTGAAAGTGAATCAGTGTAAACAATCCATAACAAATTCTAGAACGCCTACAAAACCCGGTGTCACAAGTGCATGAGCATTTTACTAAGGAGTACAATAACAATACAATCTCTGTCCGGAATGTAAATATACAGGATAAAGTAAATGGTACGGCGGAGACTTAGTGGGCTGCAATACGTAGCCTGGAATGCAGCTCACCAAAAAGTCTCCTCAGCAACTGCGCCTACGCACCAAAATGACCACCAATTGAACCTGTCAGATCCTGCACATTTAGTGCATAAATGTAGCATGAGTACGTAAATCAATGCGTACCCAGTAACTATCTAGCCTAAACCCGTAGAAGTAGTGGCGAGGGGTTGATATCTACACTTACTAGAGGTCCAACAAAGCAATATAATAAATCATAAGCAGATATGAAGAACACAACAACAATGGGGTAAATCTATAAGTTACATATTCTTCCAAAAAATTCTTTTGAAGGTATGAATTTCTCAGACTTGTATTCTACCTCAATAGCTCAGATGTATCAAGTACCAGTATCAAATGGATAAGAAAATACCATATAAAATGCCAGGCATCGGTGGAAGGATAATCTCGAGAATATTCAGACTGCCACACACGATTATGCCGAGGTCGTTCGGTCTGATCCAGAATAATATGTACACTACCGAAGATCGAGTGGCACGAACCATAGATGCATCTATTATACTGCCGAGGCGTTCGGGCCGCTCCACAAGAAATGAAGGAAATTATCAAATTTACGAGACACGTGCTTATAATGCAGTACATGAGCACAAAGTTAATATAACCTTTACCGTTTCGCAAATAACTTGCCAACAACTCAAGGTGATAAGGCTCGGCATAATATATACATAAATTTCTAAGTCAGTTTCAATTATAAGTTCAATTAATTAAGCCAGCAAAATGAGTTCAAATAATTCAAATATTGCATGATAAAGTCCTAAGTTTACCTAGACATAAACATGATTTAGCTACGTACGGACTCTCGTCACCTCGTGCGTACGTAGCACCTACAACTAGTAGCACATCACATCACCTAGGGGGTAGTTATCCCCTCACAAGGTTAGACAGGAGACTTACTTCGCTCCGAAGTTCCATAACCGACTCCAACACCTCTCTAACACCTCAGACCAAATGCCCATCGATCCGAACTAGTAAAACAATCATGAAAACCAATAAAAATATATCCCAACATTATAATTAATCAATTTACAATAATTTTCAACTCCGCTCGAAAAGTCAATAAAATCAACCCTCGAGCCCACATGCCTGGATTCCGAAAATATTTGAAAACAAACTTTACCCATAACACACGAACTCAAATATATAATTTATTCCAAATTTCATATCCAATTTCGTGGTCAAAATTCAAAATACCAATTTCTAGTTTTTCTACCAAAATCCCAAATTTCTCCTAATTTCCATGTTTAAATCCATTTATATACTATGTATTTAACTCACAATATACTTACCTTGACATGGATGATGAAAATCTTCCCTCCACGAGCTCCAAAAATCGCCCAACCAAAGAGAAAAAGGAGTGAAATGAGCAAAATCCCGACTTAAAACCATTCTGCCCAGGCCAGTCCTTCATCGCGATCGCGAAAGCTCCTTCGCGATTGCGAAGGCTAAAACAACAGTCTCCATAATTTCCTCTATGCGTTCGCGACACCCTCGTCGCGTTCGCGAAGCCTTCAGACCCCTAACCCTTCGCGCTCGCGGGCCACGAGCTGCGTTCGCGAAGGCTAAACTGCTCCAGGCCCAGCTCCTTTTTCCTTCAACGTGTTCACGACCTCCCTGTCGCGTTCGCGTAGGCTGCCTCAGCTTCCCCTCCGCGTTCGCGACCACTGAGTCGCGTTCACAGTGCACAAATCCCTCTCCGGCTCTAGCTTCTCTTCGCAATTGCGTCCCTTCAACCGCAATCGCGATGCTTACCAAAAACACCAGAAACCAGCAACACCAAAACACCCAAACTTGATCTGAAACCATCCCGAAACACAACCGAGGCCCCTGGGACCTCGTCCAATCACATCAACCAGTCCCAATACATGACACGAACCTGCTCGAGGCCTCAAATCACACCAAACAATATCAAAACTATGAATCGACAATCGAAAGCTTTCTTTCAACTTTCAAACTTCCAAACTTCGTTGAACGCGTACGATTCATACTTAAACATTCCGGAATGACGCCAAACTTTACGCACAAGTCACAAAACACGATACGAAACTTCTCCAAAGCTCGGAACCCCAAACGGACATCGATAACATTAGAATCCACTTCAAGCCAAACTTAGGAAATTCTAAAACCTTCAATGTCAACTTTTCACAATAAGCGCTGAAATGCTCCCGGGTGATTCGATACTTAACCCGAACATACGCCCAAGTCCGAAATCATCATACAAACCTATTGGAACCTTCAAATCTCGATTCTGAGGTCTCTTACTCAAAATTCAAACCTTAGTCAATTCTTCCAACTTAAAACTTCTGAAATTAGAATTTTCCATCCGAATCAACTCTGAACTTCCCGAAATCCAACCCTGACCACGCGTACAAGTCATTATACATGAAGTGAAGCTACTCAAGACCTCAAACTGCCAAACGACGTGCTAGAGCTCAAAATGACCGGTCGGGTCGCTACAGTTAAGTTAGATGAGAGTTAGCATAAATAGATATTACCAGATATTTTGTATAGTACAATTCTTTTTCCTCTTCAATAATATGGAAAAGGTTCTCTCTATTTTCTTCTCCCATTATGCTCGCAATTCATCTACATTCTTTCAATTCGAGTTTATGTTAATTAATTTCACTAAATTGACATGGTATCAAAGCAGATGATTGATTGAATCTATGATTTTCACTGTCGATTTGTTGAAACGAGAGACTCATCAACATTCTGTTGCTAATTTTTCGATGGCAGTTGATGAAGCTACCGGTCAAGGATCAATTGTGATTGATCACAATCATCCTCTTTCCTTGCAGGCTTCCAATAATTCTGGTGCATTAGCTCTTCGTTTTTAGCTGATTGGAATAGAAACCTACATACTCTGGAGCCAGGCCATGAAGGTTTCACTGCTGACTCGCAGCAAGTTAGGGTGCATTGACGGTTCGATAACTCGTGATACTTATGAAGAGAAGTAAAAACTTTCGTACCTATGATTAAGCTTGCTTTCCTCGAGCCTCTTGCTTTGTTTCTTGTACTGTGGTGCCGTTCCTACGATTAGGCTTGCTTTCACGGAGTCTCTTGCTCTGTTCCTTATACTGTGGTATCAGAGCCAGCCCATCCTTTCGGAGGGAGGAACAGTTTACTAAATATGTCAGAGTCGTTTCCATCTTCGTCTTCCTTAGCTAAAATGAATATGTCCCCTACTCTGTATAAAACCCTTTCCAAAAAATATGACTACCTCTATGAAGTCGATATATTACCCGACGAACAAAAAGTGTCTTCCACCGAACTACCCCTTATAAATCCCTACTCACCCTTTGCCAAAAAATCCTTTGCACCATGGACCCAAATACGTTCCCTTGTCCAACATAGACCAAAAGGAGTTAAAGAATACGTTGCAGCATCAAAACTTGACCAGCATCCCATCCTCGCCACCAGAGAAGAACAATTTATCACCCTCCAAATTCCAGACGATTTCCCCAGGCAATGGAGAGAGCATGGGTTTACCCATATCCATTTTGGTGCAATCCGAATTGCCTTAACCTATCACGGAAGAAAAGGTCAGCCGGTGGTAGCTCGCCTTTCTCTTCTCGATACCAGATATTTGGAGTACCAACA
>MCJB01003071.1:0-17175 GCA_002018475.1 Nicotiana obtusifolia
CACTAGCAGTGGTGTTTAACTTAGACCCATAACTTCCATTCCCAATTTCATGGATTCTTACATGCATGCATTGGGTCTTCAAGAATTTCTAAGAGAATGGATGAAGGAACTTACCTTGCATGTTGATTAGCCTAGCTTCCTTTCTTGGTTCTTCAATTTCTAAGTTTTGCCTTTGATTTGGGTTTGCAAAAGACAAGCTCCAGCTAGGGCTTCTTCTTTACTTCTTCAGTTTTATGCTTTCCTTCTTCAATTTCTTGTGTTTGGATGAAGAGGAATTAATTGGGGGTCATGGGTTCTTGAGAGATGTTCTTAGGGAGCTTTCTGATATTTTGGGTCTTATAAAAATGAAGAATGAACGAGTTAAAGCCCCTTTTATAGGTCAAAGAATCAGAAACTCAATTCCAGTACATTGTCAAATTCGCGACGTGGGGGAGGGATTTCGCGGTTCGCTTTTTTGTTTCGCGGACCGCTTTTTGGTCGCGAAACACGACCCAAGTTTCTGTTTCAGTTCGCGATGGGGGGGTCAGTTTCGCGGTTCGCTTTTCCATTTTGCGAACCGCGTTTCTGTCGCGTTTTCGCCTGGGCTTACTGTCCGTGTTCGCGATGGCCTTGTTGATTTCGCGAACCGCTTTTCCCATTTCGCGGTTCGCTTTCCTTCACTTTGCCGTCGCTTTTTCGACAAGAAGCCAACCCAGGCTTCTGCCTCACTTCGCGACAGATTCGCGATCCGCATGTGTGTTTCGGGGATCGCGTTTTTGACATTGGGAACGCTTTTTGTCCCTTTTGTTCTTTTCCTTATTATTTTCAACACTTTTCAATATTTCTCATACTAGCCTATACACACTTGCCACATCATGGCACAATCAAGTAGGCGAATTTACGGGGTATCACAGCTTCCATCCATATTTGGGCTTCGTGCCGGTTATGTGAACCCTTCAGGGGTAATTTATCACTGTTTACTGAAATCATATTTGGGCTTCACGCCGGTTATGTAAACCCTTCCGGGGTATTTGTTAATGATTTGAATCATTATTTGAACTCAGTTTTGAAAACCAAATGATGTTTTCAAATGATTTTGAAATGGATCGGGTGGCACGCCACCACGAGATATGATATAGCGCTTGGGCCATAAGAAGCCCCTCCCGGAGTCTGAACCACCCACAGTGAGCGCAGGGTACCCATTATGATAATTGCAGTTGGTAACAATGACAGCTGTAGGTTACAGTTGGTAACAATGACAACTGATAACCGGGGATGGGTAGATGATACAGTTGGTAACAATGACAACTGTAGGTTACGGTTGGTAACAATGACAACCGGTAACCAGAGACAATACAGTTGGTAACAATGACAACTGTAGGTTACAGTTGGTAACAATGACAACTGGTAACCGGAGTTTGAAAGATTTTACTACTTTAAATAATATTGCCCGAGGGGCGTGTTTTTAGACTCTGAGCCCGAGGGGCAGTTTTAAAGTGCTTTCTTTTACTTCACGTTATTTACTTGAAAGATGCACATGTTTTACCTGTTGAAAGGAGTTTCTACTTGAATTTACACTGCTTTACTATTTCACTGATGTTTTATTACTTCATTATGGATTGCCTTGTGCATTATGTGTTTTCTTACTTTCAGTCATTATTTATGTGTATTACTCACTGAGTTGGAAGTACTCACATTACTCCCTACACTATGTGTGCAGATTCAGGTATTATCGGTTCCACCCCGAGGTACTGACTACTACTATTGTCAGGGTGGTGATTCAGAGATTACGAGGTAGCTGTTGGCGTTCGCAGCCCGTATCTCTTTTATTTTGTTGTTTCCACTTTCTTCAAACAATTGTGCCAAAGATATTGTAATAGTTATTTTATTATTAGGTTTTCATTAGTGGCTCATGACTTTGTGACACCCCGATCTGAGGGTTGTAGTCGGGATGGTTTACTATTCTTTTTTTTTTTTTTTGCAATTTACTGTTATTAAACCATAGTTATATTATTTTTGTATTGTTTAACTGTTAAAATGAAGTTAGTTTTGATTGGCTGGCCTTGTCTTCATGAGAGGCGCTATCACGACCGGGTTGGAATTTTTGATCGTGACATCAAATGAGATAATGTGTTTATTTTAAAAGTCAAACAAAGCACAATTTACATAAAGTAGAGAGTATCAAATGGGAAAATTGAGTTTAGTTTGGAAATTAATTTGGTTAAAGTAAAATAACATTTTTAAATAAAGTAAAACAGCGGATAAATTAGCGAATTATATGTAAAATCATTTAAAATAGAGCGTGATAACAATTTAAATATATTAAATCACCGAGTGAGATGATGATTTTAATTTTTAGAGTCACATATATTAAAGCATGCTATCAATCAATCAATTCACCAAATAACGAAGGAGGTACATATTGGCATTTTAAAGCAACACAACAAATCACGTAGAATGCATGACTCAACCAAGAAATCACAAGTGTTCCAATACAAGGGTAACAAAAAATAACCAAGTACAATCAAAATTACAAATGGAATGAGGTGAGAAAACAAAACAATAACTGTTCAAATCAACAAGCTTTTCCAATAGAGAATGTACGACAAGAATCAAATCGAGGTACCACACCTCATATTCATATTTCACAAGTCACAATCACAATCTTCCTTATATCGCCGTGTGATCCTTGCATTTATTTGTAGGAATTTTTTTTTTGAAATAGCCATATGCTCATTAGCCTCCCAGTCCCCCTATCTCACCGTGCGGCTTCAAGTAATTCCCCTATCCTTATACCACCGGATGCACATCTATATCACATCACAATAATCAACTCGCACCACACGTGCTCATTTGCCACAACATTTTCAAAATAAATAATACCAATGTTACTAGAGCACATAGCCCATGGCTCAACCATAATATGTACAAGAATCTCAAATAATAAAATGAATAAGAGAGAACTCAACAAGGAAAAAGGTATACCAATAATCAACAACTTCAATCGTAATGTGTTAATAGCTTTCACAACTACAACTTCAATAACCCAACAAAAGAAAGTATTTCCATAAAATGGCAATTTCCAATTCAAGTACATAACATAAGCTTAACAATGAAGATATAACATAAAATGGCAACTACAACTAAATGCATGAGAATGATTCAACAATAGAAAGAATGGCATGTAAAAACAACTACTAACAAATGCATATAAGGGAAACCTCGACAATGGAAACTAGGACCTATATTAACAACTTCAATTAAAGCATGTAAGAATAAACTTGACAAAAAAAGATAAAAAATAATAACAACTTCAATTAAATGCTTACAAGTATCCTAAGAGTCTAAACCAGTCAATTTTTCATATATAAGCCCGTGTACACACTCCTCACCTTATGTACATGTCTTCCACATAATTTAAATAGTACAGTCATACCCATCCTAAGGAGTGGTTCGCCTAACACAAAGTTAGGCAAGATACTTATCTCAAATAAGCTAAATCAATACTCTAAGAAGCCCTTCCCGCGTGAAACAACCTCGGGCGGCTCGAATCTAGCCAAAAGAACTTAATATCATAAATAAAAGCCATAGGAAATAATTCCGGATAATAAAGCTTCGATCTTTAATTGAGCTTGCACCTCGGAACCGACAAAACTCACAAATTTCTAATACCCATTACGATACGAGTCCACTATACCAAAATCGTTAAATTCCGACCTCAAATCGGCGTTCAAACTATCAATTTATGATTTAGAAAGGTTTTATGAAAATACCCAATTTCTCCAATTTAATTATGTAATCAAACACAAAAATCGAGGTTGCAATCATGAAATAATAACTAATCCGAGTTAAAAGTACTTACCCCAATCCAAGGAGTAAAAATCCCCTCCAAAATCACCCAAAATCGAGCTCCAAAATCGTGTGATAAAAAGTAACTAAATTCCGAAAAAAATAAAAAAAATGCAGCAGCTGCCTTATCTCGAATCAGGTTCTAGATGATCCCAAAACTCACGTTTGATAATCCCATCATGATCCTTGTGAGATTACACCTAATATAGCTTTTTGAATCACCCAATTTGGCCTTAAAATTAGGGAGATATGATATTTGAAGTTTTAAAAGAAAATTTAAAATTTCTAGGACATAAATGGCATTTTTCGTAATTACTTACACTAGAAAAAAAAAAACCAGCAATAAGAGAATCTTTGTTTTAGCACCCAAAACTCATCCAGAACTCCCGGACACAAATCATATATGCATATCAATCATAAAATACGCAACGAACCTGCTCGAGCACTCAAAACACCGAAAAGAGGTCATCTTTACCCGATATTGACCAATATCACGACCCCAATCTCTCACCATAGGATGTCATGATGCACCTAGTCTTAGCCTAACATACATGAAGAAATAACAGCAATAATATTAAAACTTCAAATTAGACCAACCAGCTATTATAAAAGAACGCCACAATACAACCGATAATAACTCCCAAAATCTGGTGAGATTGAGTCATAAGCTCTACAGGAATATGCTAAACAAATCTCTAATACATCAGTGTCTAGGTAAGGAGTAAATAGTAGAAAATAGACAAAGACAGAGGGTGACTTCGAGCCATGCGAACGCCGACTGGTATACCTTGAAGTCTCCGTTCCGACAGCTCATCATTGGTGCCTAGCCTGGTATGAGTACACCATAATGGTACCCAGTAATTATCAAGCCTAACCTCCATAGAGTAGTGACGAGGTCATGTCAAGAAACCTACTGGAATAAATAAAGAAGCCGTACATGTATGGTACTGTATAATAATGAAAACAAGGAAATGATATAATAAAGAAATACAACAAGATAAGCAACACTGAAATTAATGCAATAAAGGCATCAAGGAGAAATACATGACAAAAGTACCAAGGAAAGCAGTGCAGACAAAATATAAGTGATGTAATTGAAAGATAACCACAAGAATCATGTCCGAGGTACCGCCTCATATCTCATTTCACAAATACAATCACAATCTTTTCTTGTATCACTGCAGGAGCTTTACATTTAGTTTTAAAAATTATTTTCCCCGAAATAGCTACCCGCGTTTTAGACCACCTTATCACACCTCATGGCTTCAAGTAGTTCCCCTACTAGCAACACGCCAAAGAAGTCAACAATAACCCACAATAAATAGCCCATGGCTCAACCACAATGCGCACAAGAGTCTCAAGAATAGCAACTGAAAGTGAATACCTCAACAAGAATCGCATTTCAACAATTTAAAACTTTGCGTCAATGTGGTCACGACTTTTACAAATTTAACAACAAAACTCAACAACAAGATATTCGAAGAAATAACAACTTCAAGTAAGGTAACTCAAGTTTTAAATATTCAACAAGGTAATAAGGAAACAATAACTTCAATTAAGCATTTAAGGGCAAATAACAAGCAAGAGACGAGACAAGTATTAACAATGTCAAGTAAAGCATGTAAAGATAAATTAATAATGATGAATATAACATGTTATGACAATTCGATTAAAGGCAGAAAAGAATCTATATAGCTTAAACTAGTCAATTACCATATTCAGCCTGTGTACCTACTCGTCAACTTGCGTAAACGGCTATCCGTACCACAATTAACAGAAAACAACACCAATCATAAGGTATATTCCCCCACAAAATGTTAGGCAAGATACTTATCTCAAAACACGCAAACGTAATCCGCTAGTACGCCTTTTCTGCGAACATCCAACTCTGAACGGCTCGCATCTAGCCAAAATAACTTTATACCATAAATACAAACCATAGAAAACTATTCCAGATAGTAAAATTGCAATCTTTAAAGAGAATCAAAAGGTCAACCCAAAAAGAAAATCTCGAGCCCGTGTCTCGGAACCCGACCAACTCACGAAATCAGAACACGAATTCAATAACGAATCCGACGATACTAAATTTACTCAATTCCGACCTCAAATCGACCTTCAAATCTTCAAAATATAGTTTATGAAATATTCAAAAATTTCCCTAATTTTTCAAACTCAAAACACTTATTAAATAATAAAAACAATGATGGATTCATTTATAATAGCTATATCCGAGTTAGAATCACTTACCCCAATCAACTCTTTTAAAATCTCTCTCAAAATCGCCAAAAGCCAAGATCTCAAAGTTCAAATATCGATAATGAAATAAAATCGTCGATTTCTCTATTTCTTCCTAGCGATTATCACTTCTGCGGACAATCTATCGCACCTGCGACTCCGCACCTATGGATAATCCATCGCAAGTGCGACTTTCACTTAAGCCCAGCACCTTACACTTCTGCGGACAAAAACCTGCTTATACGGTCACGCTTCTGCATGCAGAGGCTCGTTTATGTGATGCCCTTTGCCCACTTGTGCGTCTGCACCTGCGGCTAGACCCACCGTAAGTGCGATGACACTAGAACTTTAGCAATCCTCGAAGTCAAAAAATGATCGCGTCCGAATATACCAATACTCTAGGCCTAAAATCACATCAAACAACATCGATTCTACAAATCGCAACCCAATTGAAACTTGTGAAAACCATGAACATCCAACTTCAAAAACTAACGTCGATTCATACCAACCCATCTCCGATTGACCTCAAATTGTGCACACATGTCATAAATGAAACAACGGACCTAATGCAACTCTGAAATCGGAATCCGACCCTGATATAAATAAAGTCAACTCCAGGTCAAACTTCTCAACCTCTCAAACCATTCACTTTCTAACTTTCGCCAATTCAAGCCGAAATGACCTATGGACCTCCAAAACACTATCTAGAAATGCTCCTAAGTACAAAATCACCATATGAACCTATCAGAACTATCAAAACTCCATTATGGAGTCGTCTATATAAAAGTCAAACTCAGGTCAACTCTTTCAATTTAAGCTTCCAACTTGAGGACTAAGTGTCCCATTTCGCCTTGAAAGTCATCCGAAACCAAAACCAACCACCCCAGCAAGTCACATAACCACAATATAACATAGGGGAGGCAATAAATAGGGGAATAGGGCAAAAATACTCAAAAACGTCTGGCCGGGTCGTTACACCCCTCGGGACCGCATCCAATCACACAACAATAACAACAACAACATACCCAGTATTATTCCACACCGTGGGGTCTGGGGAGGGTAGTGTGTATGCAGACTTTACCACTACCTTGTGAGGATAGAGAGGTTGTATCCAATAGACCCTTGGCTCAGGAAAGCATAAGCACCACATTAATAAAAATATAGACAAGAAGGGACAGTACCAAAAAGCCATATAAAAGCATAATAAAAACAACAAAATAGTAAGGTGATCAACAATGAAAGAAAATAACGGTTAGTCATGAAAACCAACTACCAACAGAAAGCGAGACTTTGTGCCAATACTACTACTATGAACACCCTAGACTACCTACTCTACAACCCTAATCCTCGACCTCAATTCCTTCCTATCAAGGGTCATGTCCTCGGTCAGCTAAAGCTGCGTCATATCTTGCCTAATCACCTCTCCCCACATCTTATTTGGCCTACCTTTGCCTCTCCGTAGGCCCTCCAATGCCAAGCTCTCACACCTCCTCACCGGGGCATATGTGCTCCTCCTTCACATAACCAAACCACCTAAGTCGCGCTTCATGCATTTTGTCCTTAAAGGGGCCACACTCATCTTGTCGCAAATAACCTCATTTCTGATCCTATCTAACATGGTGTGCCCGCACATCAATCTCAACATCCTCATCTCTGCTACCTTCATCTTCTGGACAGGAGCGATCTTGACTGTCCAACACTCAGCCTTATACAACATCGTTGCTCTGACCACCACTCTGTAGAACTTACCTTTAAGTTTCGATGGCACCTTCTTATCACATAAAACACCATAAGCGAGTCTCCGTTTAATCCATCATGCCCCAATACGATGCGTGACATCTTCATCAATCTCTCCACCCCCCTGAATAATAGACCCAAGGTACTTAAAACATTCTCTTCTAGGGATGACCTGTGAGTCCAGCCTCACCTCCCATTCCCTTCATTGAGAGCCACTGACCTTACACTCCAAGTATTTTGTCTTGGTCCTACTCAAACAAGTAAAAATACATTATCCAAACTTATCCAAAGCCTCAAAACACCCACGAGAACATCACCAACAAAGAATCAAGGCTCGAACCGAATAGAATTTCTCATAAGTTGTTAAATTATCATTCAAAAGAGTGTTCGAATCACACATAAATACTTCGGATTATTTCCAAACTTTGCACACAAGTTCAATTAAACTTTATTGACCTATCCAAAGTCTCAAAACACCAATCGGAGTCCAATAACATCAAAATCAACTCTTGGACAAACATATGAACTCTTAAGTCACTATGGGTGTAGTGGAGTCGAGTGGAGTTGTTTTCATTAGTTGAGATAGAAAGAGAGAGTCTGGCGACTTAAACAAATAAGAAGCGACAACAACAGAGCTTCGTCGTCAGAGCCGACGACGGCCGGCGAGGCTCCGACGGGCTGGCCACCCCTCCGTTCACAGCATACACCTCAGATAACACAACATACCCGTTGCAGAGAAGCGTGGGCTAACTGGCGATTGAGAGACATCACCGTCTCTTTCACCTAAAGCTTGTACTCCGACGGTAATGGCGTCGCCAGCAGGAGAAATCCCGGCTGGCCCCCCCTCACAAACCAATACCCCAGTTTCAAAATCCTCGATGCCCTCATCTCAACCTCTAGATTTTGCTAAAATCCTTAAACCTACCACCCTAAACAGCGCACCCAACACAATCCCTAACCAGAAGGCTGAATCAATCACTTTCCGGCGAGCCACCTTCATGCATGGACAACCGATTGTTAAATTTACTGAGACGGAGGTTAATCGCATGAATATCATTGAAGGCCTGCAGTTTGCTGTTCTGGGGAAATTCTCCTATGGCTGGCCGGACATTCAGGAATTGAGGAGAATAATCCCTATACAGTGTGGAATCAAAGGCGAGTGCAACATCGGATTTTTCAGAGATAAGCTAGTACTCATCCGACTAACCCTATGGGAGGATTTCATCAAAATTACCTCCAAAAGCACTTACTATCTGAAAGCTAAGGACGGGTATGAGTATCAGATGAGACAACAAATCTATGATACAAAATTCAAGCTGGGTGAAGAAACTCCAATGGCAATGGCGTGGATATCTTTTCCACATCTATTGCCAACTTACTTCGTGAAGGAATGCTTATTCTCGTTGGCTTCAGCAGTAGGAAAACCAATACACCTCGATTTAGCTACAATAAACAAGACGAGGCCTAGTTGTGCGAGGGTCAAGGTACTGGTAAACCTTTTGGCAGACTTGCCCAAAAAAGTCAGAATGGATATTGAGAATGAAGCAACGGGTGAGGTCAGAACAGAATGGACCAAAATACAATATGACTACCTTCCCAAATACTGTAAGGAATGCAAGCTACAAGGGCACGACATGATTGAATGTTGGAAGTTATAATTGACACAACAATGATCACACGGCAAAAAGCAACAGAGAAAAGGAATGCAAAGGGTAAAGCAGTAGAAACAGAAATTCAGCAAAGGCAGGAAGCAGCACCAATAAAGATATTATCAAGTGGCAAAGTTGTAGGCAATGCAGGCCCTCAATGGAAAGAGATCAAAGATAATCGAACTCAGAGCAAGGCAAAATCCAGACCTGGTCTGCAAAAACCAACAGATAAGGAAGTTTCCCAGCAAATTCGAGTGGCAAATGCTTTTGATGCACTGTATTTTGATAATCTGGACAATGCAAGAAATGAAGAAGAACAAATGAATTCAATAGTCCCAGCTCTGTCCAAAACAGATTTGTTGAATGCAAATGATAGCAGAAAGGAAACCACGACAGAAGGAATGCAGGAATCAATAGCAGCACAAACAAATGCACCTTTGGATGGAAAACATGTGTATCCGGATAGTACCAGTAGCAAAGGAAATCAGATCATGGCAATAGAGGGAACTACTGCACAAGCAAACAAGCAATCAACCTGGAAAACACTAACAGAACCATCGCGGAACAATACAAGACTTTCAAAAGCAAGCAATGGTCAGGAAAGAAATAAAACACAAGCATCAGCACATTTGGAAACAACTGAAGAAGCAGAAACAATCACAAGCATAACACAGGAAGGACCAAAGGAAACCACCTCACATTGGGTGTAGAACAGTTTCTACGCGAACACTTTATCACATAGTAACACCAAACTTTACCATCAAACCACAAACCTAAACAGCAACAACAAACCCCCCTCCACCAGCAACATACCTGAATTTCAAACACCAGCACAAGCCAATGAAAACAATCAGTCAAAAAATGAAGGAACCAGCAACACCAAACCATCCTCCAGCACAAACCAACACAACACAAACAAAAATAACAACACCAAACCCCCCTCCAGCAAGAACTCATCAGAAATACAAAAACCAGCAGAAGAAGATGCAAATAAACAGCTAAGTCAAATTCCTCGGAAGCTATGGGCAGACCAATCAGAGGAAGGCTCGGAGGATGGAGTGTTACCAGAAGGATTGCACAGTGAGCTTGAAGACACAATTGGANCAAGAGGAAACCCGGGAAGAAGTTCAATTGGGTTTTGCATGAGAAATGAAATTGTAGACCTCATTTATGCACTTGGGACAGAATGCAAACAAGGAACAAACACTCTTGCAGAAACAACGTCAATACTAGAAGCACTAAGATATTGTAGCACACAAAACTTCTCTAACATTTGGCTACAAACAGATTCAATGCTTCTAAACAAAGTCATTAATGGCAATTGGGACCCTCCCTGGTGTATAGTCGAGCAAATAGATGAAATCATCCAGTTCAAAATCACCCTTGGACTAGTAGTTTCACATATACACAGGGAAGGAAACAGGCTAGCGGATCACATTGCCAACTATGCCCTAAACTTTGGAAGATTGGAATGTCATCATTTCAACCAATTAGACTCAATTGGCAGGAGAATCCTAAATGCAGACAAGTCGCAATGCCCGTACTTGAGAGTGAAAGTGATAAAGTGATAATACTCTTACTAACTAGTTTACTTCATGTGCAGGGCTTTCGGAGGTCAGGAATGCAGGGCAAAACAAAGCAACAAGAATAGAATGAGGAAATAAAACCAAGGCAGCAGCAGCAGCAAACTAAACAGAGCTTAAACAACAATCAAAGCATCGCAAAACAACAAAACAGTATACTTATTCATAACATGATACATTGGCACTTACTAACTGTACAGTTTTCATATGCAGGAAACAAGATGAACAACAGCTCAAAGGCAGCAACACACACAAAAGGAAATCTGAAATTACAACTGCTAATCACCTTGTTTCTTCTACAGGATAAATGGGAACAGCAAAGGCATCAACAGGGACAACTCCAAATCAGTACCAGCCTCCAGAAACACTCTACACATCAAAGGAAAAGAGGGATTACCAAACAAATAGCATTGGCCAGATCAGAAGACACACATAAAATAGCCCAGAAGATACACTGGCAGAATTCAGAAGACACACATAAAACAAATAGCATTGGCCAGATCAGAAGATACACTGGCAGAATTCAGTAATGGCTGCGACAGAAACATTTAAAACAGCCCATCACAAAGAGCATGAACAAAAGAGAAGAAACAACCTGGAGCAGCAAGAGGACCCAAAAATCAGAAGAAGCAGTAATGACAATCTCATAAACAATGCAGCAAGGATTAAGCCATCAGCTAATCAATATACAACACGCAGAAGCAACAAAAACAATGATAACAAAAGGGAGGAACAACCAGATACACTGGGAACATCACTCAAGAGCAAAGCACAGCAGAAGGATATTTCAAGGACAAAAAAGACCTACTGGAGAACACTGCAGATCATAAAACACAACCATATCTTCAGTCAAATATCATCCACAACACTGCAGCACAACAGGACAGAAGTAAAGAGCAGCAAACAACAACAAAAACAGACAGAAACAACTGGGAATATGCAAAGGTGCGCAACAGAGATCAATGGGAACCTAATGCAGCATACTTATCCAGCAACTTCAGGGAAAAAGAAACAGAACTTGAGGGAAGATTGCAAAAAGCAGCATCACAAAAATACCAGCAGCAACTCAGACACAACCAAGAATCAGGAAGCATCAGAAGCAGGACACAACTCAGAAATCACACACAATGGACAAAGGAAGAAAAGCAATCACCAGAGTGCAACAATGATAATCAGTGAAGGCAATGTCATCTATAGGAGTAGGCCACTGGCGCAATTGTATTGTGTGGTATTAGTACCCTCGGTGCTCATTCCAATACAATTGCATCAATTACCTTCTACCTAAATTAACATCACTCCTCTTAATTCTAACTTAAATGACAAGCACATCAATCATCGTACCAGCATTGACAGAAGAAGCATCCAAAGCAGCCTCAGACATAATCGGAACTCATTCAGCAGCAGCTTCACACAGAGACAGACCACACAATCAAGACTGGCACACATAACAGAACAAAGACACAATAGCACAACCACACGAGATAAGCAGCAATCCAGCAGTAGGAAGGAACACAAAACAAGAAGGAAAACAGGCAGCAAGAAGCAGTCCAACATAACCAAGAAAATCAGCAGCACCAGTAGGAACAAAATATACAGCAATCAGCTCATCAGAAACAACTGAAGAAGCAAAAACAATCACAAGCATAACACAGGAAGAACCAAAGGAAACCACCTCACATTGGGTGCAGAACAGTTTCTATGCGAGCAACAGCAACACCAAACTTTCCCCCAACACACACCATCAAACCACAAACCTAAACAGCAACAACAAACCCCCCTCCACCAGCAACACGCCTGAATTTCAAACACCAGCACAAGCCAATGAAAACAATCAGCCTAAAAATGAAGGAACCAGCAACACCAAACCATCCTCCAGCACAAACCAACACAACACAAACAAAAATAACAACACCAAACCCCCCTCCAGCAAGAACTCATCAGAAATACAAAAACCAGCAGAAGAAGATGCAAATAAACAGCTAAGTCAAATTCTTGGGAAGCTATGGGTAGACCAATCAGAGGAAGGCTCGGAGGATGGAGTGTTACTAGAAGGATTGCACAGTGAGCTTGAAGACACAATTGGAACATGTGAAGAGCTAAGGATCACTCATAATGATCAACCAGCTCGCACAACACAACAAGGAACAGAAATAACATCAAAAAGAGCCTTTGCCGACTATGACCCAATCACCAGGAGAGATATAATAAGAGAGCAGCTACAAGCAATCATCAGACCCAAGAATTTGACAATACCAACAGCAGACAGAATCCCAGGTGACAAGCAACACATGGACAAAGACATGGATGAAGAGGATCTCTCTCAAAACATCAACAACATAGCCAAGCAGAGTGATCTTTCACCAACTCAGCTAGACCAGCTGAAATCAGCAATGCACCCTCAGAGAAAGCAGAACAAAGGAAATAGTAGCTCTTCAAAAGTTCAAGCAAGAAGAGCACTGATTCTTTCCTCCAAAAATCAATGAATGCTCTAATTTGGAATATCCGATCAGTCAATACAATGCAAGCTTTTGAAAAACTGATCAGTATGCACAACAAACACCGTTTTGAATTCATTGGTATCACGGAGCCCAAGCAACAATTAAGGAATATTGAGCAATACAAAAGAAGAATAGGCCTCGCACATGCTGTAGCCAATACCTCAAATAAGATTTGGGCTTTCATCGATGATGCGTATGAAATCAACACTTTGTCAGACATAGCACAACATCTCACACTAAAGCTACTGCACACAGTCACAAAGATAGAATTCATACTCACTTTGGTCTATGCCAAATGTACAGCAACAAAGAGAATTGAGCTATGGGACACATTGTATGATATAGCTCAAAACACAAGCATAGCATGGGTTGTAGGAGGCGACTTCAATGTAATCAGAGATCAAGAAGAAAAATTTTGTGGACTCCCTGTTCCTTTCAACGAAGTGGATGATTTCAATCACTGCATTAACATCTGCTCCCTAACGGAATTGGCTTTCAAAGGCAGCATCTACACCTGGTGGAATGGGAGGGCAAATGAGGACTGCATCTTTAAAGATTAGACAGATGCTTAATTAATCACAGTCTACAGCAACTCTTCCCTACAATTGAGCTCACGCATTTGTCCAGAATTGGCTCGGACCACAGTCCACTGCTCCTGCAAATGAAGAAGGAAGCAAAAATTATCAAAAAGCCTTTCAGATTCCTTAACTTCTGGACCAACAATGAAGCATTTCAAACAGTAGTTAAAGAAAACTGGTAAGCTGATTTTGAAGGAGATCCTTTTATAATCTTCAATCACAAAATTAAAAGGCTAAAAAGAGCTTTAACAGTCTGGAGCAAAGCAACATATGGTGATATCTTCCAAAACATAACAAACATGGAAGAAGTGGTACTTGTGCATGAAAAGCAATTTGAAGAAAATCCAAATGCACAGAATAGGGAAAGATTGCAAAAGGTTCAAGCACAGATGATCAGATATCTAGCCATTGAAGAACAATTCTGGAAGCAAAAGGCAAGAATGGCATGGTTCAAAGACGGAGACAGAAATACTAATTTCTTTCATGCTCTGGTCAATGGTAGAAGAAAGAGGCTACGCTTAAATAGGATACAAAGCAGAGCAGGCAACTGGATTGAGGAGGAGGATCACATAACAGAAGAAGCCATACTTTTCTATAAAGATCAGTTCACAGAAAACTCCCCTCCGACTGACTTCACAATCTTAGAACACATCCAGCAGGCAGTAAATCAACAACAAAATGAGGAATTGATCAAAATCCCAACAAGAGAGGAAACCAGGAAAGCGGTGTTCAATCTGAAAAGAGACAGTGCAGGAGGCCCAGACGGCTTCACAAGGACTGTTTTACCAAACATGCTGGGACATCATTGGAGAAGACATTCAAAATATGGTTGCTGCATTTTTTACTGGAAGGAAGCTGCCAAAGAGTATAACGCACACAAATTTGGTGCTAATACCAAAGAAGAAAGTCACAGAAACTTTCTCTGATCTACGCCCATAAGCCTCAGCAACTTTGTCAACAAGATATTCTCCAAGATACTACATGAAAGACTACTTGTCATACTACCAACACTAATCTCACAAGAGCAAGCTGGATTTGTCAAAGCAGAACCATAACTGAAAATGTCCTACTTGCACAAGAAATCATCTCTGAAATAGGACAAAGAACAAAAGCAGGGCCAAATGTAGTAATCAAGCTGGATATGACAAAAGCCTTTGATAGACTATCCTGGTTATTCATGACCAAAGCTCTGAGGAAAATGGGCTTCAATGAAATCTTCATTAGAATGATCTTTGATATCATGGGCAACAACTGGTACTCAATTCTAATCAACGGTCAACCACATGGTTTTTTCAAATCGACAAGGGGAATTAAATAGGGGGACCCTCTCTCCCCAGCACTCTTCATCATTGCAGCAGAAGCTCTCTCAAAAGGCCTAAACTCAATGCACCATAACCCATCTTTTAGTGGATTTGGAATGCCTAGAAATAGTCCAAGAATCAATCACCTGGCATATGCAGACGACATGATCATCTTTGCATCCTCAGATTCCACCTCCCTGAAGCTGATAATGGAAGTCCTAAATGCATATGAGATAGCCACAGGACAGCTAATTAACAAAAGCAAATCTGCTATCTTTATGCATCATACTGCCAGCACAGCAGCAATAACAAGAGTGGAGAGAATTACAGGAATTGTAAAACAAGAATTCCCATTCATTTACTTGGGATGTCCAATGTTTTACTCCAGGAAAAGGATCGCATACTACCAAGACATAGTAAACAAAGTGCAAGACAGATTCCAATCATGGAAGGGCAAGCTTCTTTCAATTGGAGGAAGAGCTATCTTAATTAAACATGTTCTACAAAGTATGCCAATCCATCTCCTCTCGGCAGTAAACCCCCCAAAACAGGTGATCAACAACATACACAAGCTTTTCGCGCAGTTCTTTTGGAGCAACACAGTTGGAGAAAAGAGCAAACACTGGTCGTCATGGAATAATCTTTGCCTTCCTTATGAAGAAGGGGGAGCTGGCTTCAGGTCACTATATGACATGTCCAAAGCACTATTCTGCAAAATATGGTGGAACTTCAGAACAAACCAACCCTATGGAGTGCATTTATGTGCCAGAAATACTGCAAAAGAAACAATGTGGTAATAGTTCCATGGACAAGAGGATCACAAACATGGAAGAAAATGCTAGAATGCAGAGAACTCATTGAACATCAAGTTGCCTGGCAAATCAAGATGGGATCATCACTGTTCTGGTATGACAACTGGACTAAGTTGGGAGCACTTTATCACATAGTACCTCCTAATTTTCCAATTGATGAATCCATTCAAAATGTAAAGGATGTCACACAAAATGAAGAATGGAATGCACAGCAGTTGGCAGAAACTTTGCCGCAAGAGCTTGTTGACCACATAACTACTACAGTAAGGGCACCAAAACTGGAACAGCCACTGGACACTCCATACTGGATGCCACAAAGCCAAGGACAATTCACAGTCACAACAGCCTGGGAACACCTCAGAATAAGAGAAAATGCAAATGAAGTATACGGGTTGATCTGGGTCAAAGGACTCCCCTTCAAAATTGCTTTCTTTATGTGGAGAGTATGGAAAGCAAAACTACCACTGGATAGTATTCTGAAGAGATGGGGATATCACTTACCCTCAAAATGCTGGTGCTGCACTGAACCCAAAGAGGAAAACATTTCACACCTCTTCTTCACCTCCAACACTGCAAGCATGGTTTGGAAATACTTCCTACAGAGAGCAGGAATAGCAACTGATGTTCTGACACTTCAGCAAGCAATAATAAAATGCTGGACAACACAGGCAATCAACAGGATTAAAGTAGTAATGCAAGCACTACCTTCTTGCATAATTTGGGAACTCTGGAAAAGAAGAAACAGTTGTAAACACGGTGAACCAATCACAACTGGTAGAGTTATCTACCAAATCTCTACCACAATGCAAGCTCTAGTCAATACTAGAAAACCTGGCATAAAGGCTCCTCATAAATGGAGTGATCTGCTTCATCTGCTACAAAATCACACCCCCAGAATAACATACAGCAAGGTTTTATGGGAGTTCCCAATGACTGGATGGATAAAGGTTAACA
>MCJB01003072.1:0-10549 GCA_002018475.1 Nicotiana obtusifolia
ATAAAATCCTAAAAATGACTAACACTCAATTAAAACTTATTTAATGATTTTTATAAAAGTATTTCGGGTGCGGTAAAAATCACGTGCTCACAGCTGTCCCTCTTTGCTCGAAAGCACGAAGAGTTTTCGGGGAAAGACGAAATGAGCAATTCTGCGTGATTTTTGCCTACCCGAGTTGAAAAGAGCTTGACCGAATCCTACTTAAACGATTGCCTACA
Organism: Nicotiana obtusifolia; assembly: GCA_002018475.1. NCBI lineage: Eukaryota > Viridiplantae > Streptophyta > Magnoliopsida > Solanales > Solanaceae > Nicotiana > Nicotiana obtusifolia. The sequence goes on from MCJB01003072.1 coordinate 219, forward strand.
TATCCTTGCTATGAAGGAATCAGGTCAGTGTAGTTCTGGAAGTTTTGGGTAGCTGGGACTACCAGGGAAGCTGTGATTGCGTTGCTGCTGCTGTTACTGTTTGCTGTGCTCCTTATTACACCAAGATGGAAAACAAAAAACTAAACTAGCTATGCCTATCAGCTATGAGTTACAAGATTCCTATCTACAAATTTCTTGAAACTTGATCTCGAGCCTTAGCTGGTTTTTGAAGCAAACTTCAATCTGAATCTTGATGCTCGTCAACCACAGGTGTTGGTTCTTCCTTCAGTTTCTTAGGCTTATGACTTCCGTCACATTTTGAATACGTCGCATCCTTGTTCATCGCAGTGTTTGAATCTACTGCCTTTCGTTCTTTTCTTTCTTTATTTTGGACGGAGAATCATTCTCTGAGCCATCTCGGACTCTGTGCTTCAAGGAGAAACCTGTCCAGACACCAAATCAAACAAACAAAATTATCTTGTCCCAGTTTCTATTGGGACGACTTTGTGAGTTATTTGTACCTAAAAATCTAACAAGTAAAAGAAGGGTTGCCAGGTTATGCTGGAAACCGAACGAGTTATGCTAAAGAAAGTAAAGTTCTCGGGTTATGCCAAGGGTATTATCGACCTATTCTACTGGGAAAAAGAAAAAGGATTCCTAGGTTATGCGAGGAAAAAGTAAAAGGTCCTTGGGTTATGCCAGGGAGTCTACGAGTTATGCAGGGGAAAAGGGAAACAAAGATCTTTGGGTTATGCCAAAGAGGTCCACGGGTTATGCCGGGGATGAAGGTTGAAAGGTCTTTGGGTTATGCCAAAGAGATCCACAGGTTATGCCGGGGATCCACGGGTTATGCCAGGGAATCCACGGGTTATGCTGGGGATAAAAGAAAAATAAAAGGTCCCTAGGTTATGCCAGGGAGGTCCACGGATTATGCCGGGGAGAAAAGAAAATAAAGATCTTTGGGTTATGCCAAAGAGGTCCACAGGTTATGCCGGGGACAAAGAAAACCAAAAGTCTTTGGGTTATGCCAAAGAGATCCACGGGTTATGCCGGGGATGAGGGTTGAAAACTTTGGGTTATGCCAAAGGGTTCCACGGGTTATGCCGGGGATGAAGGTAAAGGTCTTTGGGTTATGCCAAAGAGGTCCACGGGTTATGCCGGGGACAAAGAAAACCAAAAGTCTTTGGGTTATGCCAAAGAGATCCACGGGTTATGCCAGGGATGAAGGTTGAAAGGTCTTTGGGTTATGCCAAAGAGATCCACAAGTTATGCCGGGGATCCACGGGTTATGCCGGGGAATCCACGGGTTATGCTGGGGAGAAAAGAAAATAAAGATCTTTGGGTTATGCCAAAGAGGTCCACGGGTTATGCCGGGGACAAAGAAAACCAAAAGTCTTTGGGTTATGCCAAAGAGATCCACGGGTTATGCCGGGATGAGGGTTGAAACCTTTAGGTTATGCCAAAGGGTTCCACGGGTTATGCCGGGGATGAAGGTAAAGGTCTTTGGGTTATGCCAAAGAGGTCCGCGGGTTATGCCGGGGATGAAGGTAAAGGTCTTTGGGTAATGCCAAAGAGATCCACAGGTTATGCCGGGGATCCACGGGTTATGCCAGGGAATCCACGGGTTATGCTGGGGATAAAAGAAAAATAAAAATCTTTGGGTTATGCCAAAGAGGTCCACGGGTTATGCCGGGGACAAATAAAAACCAAAAGTCTTTGGGTTATGCCAAAGAGATCCACGGGTTATGCCGGGGATGAGGGTTGAAAGGTCTTTGGGTTATGCCAAAGAGATCCACAGGTTATGCCGGGGATCCACGGGTTATGCCGGGGAATCCACGGGTTATGCTGGGGATAAAAGAAAAATAAAAATCTTTGGGTTATGCCAAAGAGGTCCACGGGTTATGCCGGGGAATCCACAGGTTATGCTGGGGATAAAGAAAAATAAAGATCTTTGGGTAATGCCAAAGAGGTCCACGGGTTATGCCGGGGACAAAGAAAAACAAAAGTCTTTGGGTTATGCCAAAGAGATCCACGGGTTATGCCAGGGAATTCACAGGTTATGCTGGGGATAAAGGAAAAATAAAAGGTCCCTAGGTTATGCCAGGGAGGTCCACTGATTATGCCGGGGATAAAAGAAAAATAAAAGTCTTTGGGTTATGCCAAAGAGATCCACGGGTTATGCCGGGGAATCCACAGGTTATGCTGGGGATAAAGGAAAAATAAAAGGTCCCTAGGTTATACCAGGGAGGTCCACGGGTTATGCCGGGGATAAAAGAAAAATAAAAGTCTTTGGGTTATGCCAAAGAGATCCAAAATAATGCAGAAAAGAGTTTGGAGAGGACTTCCCTATAATTATTGCTGCCAAGCTGCTTTTAGCCTTTGCGCAGTTTTCCTTCTGGTTACACCTGCTTCTTGCGAGGTGGCTTTGGACTGCACCAATTTCCTGTTTTCAAACAAAGAGCAATTGTTAGTTTGAAATGGTGATTGGTTTTGTGGCCTTGATGGTTCTGATAGCTTGATCCTGGCCCAACTTTCGGCGAGAACCTCCGCTTCTTGCTTGGTTTTTTCTGAAAGTCGATTCCTTTCTTGAACCAAAGGTCTCAATTTGCAAAATTTGTTGTGACCGCTTGCCTATATGGGACTCTGCCTTTTGACTTTTCTTGCCTCTGGGGCTTTTGTTTTTGGCTTTCTTTTCATTTTTCACAACTTTGGGGTTTCAGAGCATCAGCCATCATGGCCAGTCGGGGTCGACTTGATGCACTCGCTGAGGCTGGTACTTCTTTTGGATCTGGCTGCTATTAAGCGGGACCTTGTAAAACCATTCTTGACACCTTTTCTTTGTATTAGTTTCGGAAGCAGAATTAGACCGAAAGGGATTCAAAGAAAAGTAAGCAAAAGATGAGAGAATGGAATTTAGGAAAGTGTCCTTTTCGGGGGAAGGGAGAAGGACTTATCTGGGGTGCATGCAGACTTCACATAGAAATGACATGCTTCTTGGAGTGGATGCCCGATCTGCGCTACTATCCAATTCCTCATAAACCCATCACAATTTGTATTCTGAAACCGAGAAACTTTGCCAGGACTCTTTCAGTACCAACAATGGCGAAGATTCCTATGTTTCGATCAACGGCGCCCTTTGTGGGTTTTCGCCAATTGACCTCTCTCATTTCTCTTCTCACCGTTGCCTTGCAGTGCTCTTTGCGAGTTTTCACTAACAAGACTCTCTCATTTTTAGTTTCTCTGCTTACATCGCCTTACAGTACCCGTGTGGGTTTTCACCAATAAGATTCTCTCATTTTATTTCTCTCATTTTGAATGAATTCTCTGATTTTGGAAACCTTTCTCCGATTGATCAGAAGGACTTGAACAGGATTTGGCAAAAGAGAATTTTGATTGAATTACAACTTTGGAACATTTCAGGCGAAAACACCGCCGAACCATTATAACATCTGCCCCAGTTTTACTTTTGGGGGAGGATTTGGGTTTTATTTTGGTGTGACTGAACCTCAGGGAGAGGCTGCCTACGTATCCTTTCGGAATCAAGTCAGACGTAGTTCAGGCTACGTTGGTTTGGGTTTTTGTTTTCTTTTCTTTTTCTTCTCTTTTCTTTTTCTTTTCTTTTTCTTTTTCTTTTTTTTTTCCATTTTTCTTTGTGTTTTTTTTTTGATCTTTTTTTTTTTTGATCTTGTCTTTCAACTAAACTTCCCAATGATGCTTTCGAGTTCCAAAGAGGGTAATCAAATAAGAATAACCGGCTCAAAGAGTTAGCAAAGGATTAGAGTGTTTGGGTAGCAAGAAAGAAGGCCTTCGTCATCTCAAACAGAAAGGTTACACATAGTACCTTTTTACTGCATCTGCATTCACTGCTGTTTCAGGATCATTTCCCTCAATGTCTCCCAAATACAGCGCTCCTCTTGGCAATATCTTTCTGATGATATATGGGCCTTTCCAATTAGGAGCGAATTTTCCTTTTCCTTCTTGATGATAGGGAAGAATTCATCTTAAGACAAGTTGCCCCACTTCGAACTTTCTGGGTCGTACCTTCTTGTTATAAGCACGAGCCATTCTCTGTTGATATAATTGCCCATGGCAGACTGCGGCCATCCGCTTTTCATCGATCAGAGTTAGTTGTTCCAGGCGGGTTTTGACCCACTCGCTATCTTCAATCTCTGCTTCGACAATAATCCGCAGGGAAGGGATCTCTACTTCCACCGGTATCACGGCTTCATTGCCGTAGACCAAAAGATACGGAGTTGCTCCAACTGACGTACGCATGGTGGTGCGATATCCTAGCAACGCGAATGGCAAGTTTTCATGCCATTGCCTGGAACTTTGAATCATTTTCCTCTAAATCTTCTTAATTTTTTTGTTTGCCGCTTCTACGGCACCATTGGCTTTGGGCTGATAGGGAGTGGAGTTTCTATGCGCAACTTTGAATTTTTCGCATATTTCACTCATCAAGTGGCTATTGAAATTTGCAGCATTATCTGTGATGATGGTTACATGGATGCCGAAACAGCATATGAGATTGGAATGCACGAAATCCACCACCGCTTTCTTGGTCACAGATTTGAGAATGATTGCTTCAACCCATTTTGTGAAATAATCGATAGCCACCAATATGAATCTGTGTCCATTTGAAGCTTTTGGCTCAATTGGCCCAATAACATCCATACCCCAAGCAACAAATGGCCAAGGTGACGACATGGGATGTAATTCTGTAGGAGGTGCATGAATCGAATCACCGTGCACCTGGCACTGATGGCATTTCCGCACAAAGCTGAAACAATCTTTTTCCATAGTCATCCAGTAATATCCTGCTCGGATGATCTTCTTGGCCAAAACATAACCGTTCATGTGGGGTCCACAAACTCCAGCATGCACTTTTTGCATGATTTTTCTGGCCTCCTCAGTGTCAACGCATCTTAACAGATTGAGGTCCGGGGTTCTTTTGTACAAGATATCCCCACTTAGAAAGAAACCACTTGCCTGTCGTCTGATGGTTCTCTTTTGGTCCCCACTTGCTTGATCTGGACATTCTTTGGTTTTCAGAAACCTCTTGATGTCATGATACCAGGGTTGAACATTTGTTTCTGTTTCAATCGCGTTACAATAACCATGCCTTTCGTGAATCTGGATCTCCAGAGGATCGATGAGGGCATTGCCTGGGTATGGTAACATCGATGCCAAAGTAGCCAATGCATCAGCTAATTCATTGTGACAACGTGGGATGTACCTGAATTCTATTGATTCTTATTGTCTGCTCAGGTCTTCCACATGTTGTTTATATGGAATAAGCTTGATGTCTCGGGTTTCCCATTCTCCTTGGACTTGTCGGATAATCAAATTCGAGTCTCCCATGATTATCAGATGTTCAACGTCCTGGGCGATTGTCATATTCACACCCATAATACAAGCTTCGTATTCAGCTGTGTTGTTTGTGCAGAAAAATCGAAGCCTGGCCGTAGCCGGATAATGTTGACCATCAGGCGAGATCAGAACTGCCCCAATCCTAATACCTTTTGCATTCACTACTCCATCGAAGAACATCTTCCAAGTATTGGTGTCTTCGGGTATTATCTCAATTGAATTTACTTCCTCGTCCGGGAAGTAAGTATTCAAAGGTTGATATTCATCATCAACAGGATTTTCGGCCAGATGGTCGGCTAACGCCTGGGCTTTCATTGTCGTGCGAATGACATAGATGATGTCGAATTCTGTGAGCAAGATCTGCCACTTTGCTAACCTCCCAGTGGGCATCGGCTTCTGAAATATGTATTTTAATGGGTCCAATCTGGTGATGAGATAAGTGGTATATGCTTGTAGATAATGCCTTAATTTCTGAGCAACCCAAGTTAAAGCACAACAAGTTCTTTCCAAAAGGGTGTACTTGGCTTCGTAATTAGTGAATTTCTTACTCAGATAGTAGATAGCCTGTTCTTTCTTTCCATTCACATCGTGTTGCCCCAGGACACAACTGAAAGAATTTTCCAAGACTGTCAAATACAAGAACAGAGGTCTCCCTGGTTCAGGCGGGACTAACACTGGTGGATTTGACAGGTATGCTTTGATTTTGTCAAAAGCTTCTTGGCATTCATCTGTCCATTTGATGGCTGCATCCTTTTTTAACAACTGGAATATGGGCTCACATGTAGAGGTCAGTTGAGCGATGAACCGGCTGATATAATTCAATCTCCCCAAAAGACTCATGACATCCTTTTTGGTTTTGGGAGAGGGTAGATCCCGAATAGATTTTATCTTGGTCGGATCTAGCTCAATGCCCCTTCGACTAACGATGAAACCCAGGAGCTTGCCCGATGGGACTCCAAACACACACTTGGATGGATTCAGCTTCAAATCGTATTTCCGCAGCCTTTCAAAGAATTTTCTTAGATCCCGGACATGGTCCTCCTTAGTTTTGGACTTGATAAAAACATCATCCACATATACTTCTATCTCCTGATGCATCATGTCATGGAAAATGGCAGTCATAGCTCTCATGTATGTTGCTCCGGCGTTTTTCAATCTGAATGGCATGACCCTATAACAATATGTCCCCCACGGTGTGGTGAACGCTATCTTTTCAGCGTCTTCTGTGTCCATCAACACCTGATGATATCCCGCATAACAATCCACAAAGGACTGTATTTCATGTTTGGCACAATTATCAACCAGAACGTGGATGTTTGGCAGAGGGAAGTTGTCTTTTGGACTTGCTTTGTTCAAGTCTCTGTAGTCCACACACACTCGGGTTTTCCCGTCTTTCTTTGGCACTGGGACTACATTGGCCAGCCACGTGGTATACTGAATTACCCGGATTACTCCTGCTTTCAGCTGTTTTGTGATCTCCTCTTTGATCTTATCACTGATATCAGTTTTAAACTTTCTCTGTTTCTGCTGCACAGGAGGACAATTAGGGTATATTGGCAATTTATGGACTACCATGTCAACACTGAGCCCTGGCATATCATCATATGACCAAGCAAACACGTCTTTGAATTCAAACAGGAGCTGAATTAGTGAATCTCAAGTTTTTCCATCTGTGTGAATGATTATCTTAGTTTCTTAGATTTCTTCGGAACTGCCCAAATTAACCGGCTCGATGTCATTTAGATTTGGCTTAGGCTTATTCTCGAATTGTTCCAGTTCTCGGTTAATTTCATTAAAAGCCTCTTCTTCATTATATTCCCATTCTTGATTCATTACATCACAATTAGACAGCATGTTTGGATCTGGGCATGGAGTCCGCAAGCATGTTATGTTACTTAAAGCCGCATTATTAGAACTGAAAAGAAGAAAATAAAAATAACATGATCAGAAGGAGATGATTGACGAAATATGGATTTCCATTTCATTGAATTTTTAAAGACAAACAGGGTTTACATTTGGAATTTTAAAAAACAAGAAACTAAAAGAAAACATCCGAGTTACACCCTGGGATAACTCGTGATGTAAGAAAGGGTGACAAGATAGATCTACCGGGACTCCCGCCTGGTTGGGAAAGGCGTAGCCTCCCAGTTTTGCAATTTGGCATTAGGTCCCATGTACAGCACCTCAGCGGTGCTCGAGCCTTCCCCCTCCTGTACCATGTGGGTTTCATACAACATTTGCTTCATAGCCCTACAAATTTCTTCAATCTCTTCAGCTGTAAAGGCTTCCTCCTCCTCTTCGTCAACATATTTGGATTTGACGAATGTTTTATATAATGGCAGAATCGGCTTAGCTAATACCCAGCCATTATTTTTCCTCTTTGTCGCCCACTTGAAGTCAGCTGGTGTGGGCCGGAAACCTAAACCAAAGAATCCCTCAGTAGTAGTCAAGGTGACAGGCTCTGCTGTTCCCTGTAGTGACTTCCCGAGCCCTTTTCCAGGCTGGTAGCCGTGTCCGATCATCACCTTGGCTACCATCATTGAAGCATTGGACAGGAAAGGCTGGGGGCAAGGACTTCCTTCTTTACATTGATCTTCAACCACAACTTCAAAAGCTTGGTAAATCATATGTTCACTTCCTTCTTTTGCCTCAAGACACGGGACCGAAGGATCTCGGTAAATTGATTGTTCATCTTCCCCGTGGACCACGATTTCCTGGTCTTCATGTTCAAATTTAACCATTTGATGGAAAGTGGAAGGTACTGCCCCTGCCCCGTGAATCCATGGACGTCCCAATGGAAAATTGTAGGATGTGTCCATGTCTAGGACTTGGAAAGTCACTTCAAAATCGGCTGGTCCAATAGTCAAAGTCAGATCAATCTCTCCAATGGTATCCCTTTTTAGACCATCGAATGCACGCACACATACATCATTATGCCTGATCGTTTTTGTGCATATATCCATTCGTTGTAAGGTTGACAGTGGGCAAATATCTACCCCGGAGCCTCCGTCTATCATAACTCTGTTCACATAGTATCCTTCACATTTAACAGTTAAATGAAGGGCTTTGTTGTGAGCGGCTCCCTCTACAGGCAAATCATTATTCCCAAAGGAAACTTGGTGAGTTATAAAAAACCTTTCAACCATTCTTTGCAGTTGTTCTGTTGTAGTTCCAGCGGGGAGATAGGCTTCGTTGAGGGTTTTGAGCAAAACCCTCTGATGTTCATCTGAGCTCATCAAAAGTGACAAAAGAGAAACCTGATCAGGGGATTGCCGGAGTTGATCAATTGTTTCATAATCCACTGTTTTCATCTTTTGATAAAATGCCTCCGCCTCCTCAGGACTCACTGGTTTTTTAGGCGGGAAGCGTTTCTTGGCAGCGCTGTTCACTTCCTTTACATTAAGATATCTTTCAGCCTGCTTGTCTTCCGAATTTTCTCCTAAGATTTCTTTGCCCTTGTATGTGACCGTTGTTTTGTTATAATTCCATGGTACGGCCGTAGGATCCGTCATGGGCCTTTGTGGCGCGCGACCGATTACCACTGGCTCGTTCAGCCTGAGTGGACATGCTGGTCCCCGAACCACATAGACTCCCTTCGGCACATACATTCGAGTTGTCTGTTTATTTATCTCAAATCTCTTAGGAGGGCTTAACGGTTTCTGCTCTTTCTTTTGGCCCCGAGGAATGTAGAGAACAGCATTTTTGGATGACTTGCTTTCAACTCCTGACTTCTCCTCCGCCTTTAGATGAGCGTTTTGGTCTTTCATCTCTGTGTCATCCTTTTTTGGGGTGGCTTTTGGCTTTATTTCTTTGTGGGCTATGGCAATGATAGCCTTCAGATCTGGGTTGAATTCCTTATCTTCACAAATCATCCCAATAACTGGCCCATTATTGTGAGCCGGTAGTGGGTTGTTTGTTACGTTGGGAGCATCCTCATCCCTTAGTACTATTCTCTTTTGTTCGATCAAATCCTCTACCGCCCTTTTTAATGTCCAGCAGTTTAGGCATAGCGGGTACCCCTTTGATAGGAAAGTGATTCTGGATTTTGTCTGTTCGGGGGAACAGGCTGGAGTAGACCCATCTGGACCAGTTTTGGGAAAAGGATTGAATAAGACTCTCCGATGGGCGTGAAGTTTTTCCTCGATGGCTCTCGGGTGCGGAAGTTATTTTGTAGGGGTCGAGGATTGTAGTGGGTTTGGTACGGAGGTTGATTTCTGGAAGGTGGAGCTCTGTTCTGGTTAAGCTGTTGTTGTGGCCTGCCATACGGCTGGGCATTCATTATTGCATATGGTGGATGAGCATAGGCCATATCCTTGTGGGGATAGTAATGCTGTGAGACCCTTTCAGAGAAGAATGGTCTAGGTAGCCGAGGTTTCCTTGTACCTGAGGCGGCCATCGACGATTCCTCTTTCTTCTTTCTGTTGGATAAACCTCCAGACCCGCCTTGAATGGCTTGGGAGGTGGCTCTGATTGCAGATTGGCTGAGGATCCGTCCTGTTTTTAGTCCATTTTCCACCATCTCGCCAATTTTTATAGCTTCAGCAAATGGCTTCCCCATTGCTGACATCATATTCTGATAGTAGTCGGCCTCCTATGCCTGCAGGAAAACCATTACCATCTTGGCCTCATCCATCGGAGGCATTACTCTCGATGCCTGTTCGCGCCATCTAACAGCATATTCTCTGAAGCTTTCTGTGTCTTTCTTCTTTAAATTGGCCAGGGAATTGCGATCAGGTGCGATATCAATGTTATATTGGAACTGTCGGACGAAATCCCTCGCTAGATCGTCCCAAATATGTCATCTGGACATCTCTTGGTCCATATACCACTCGGAGGCAATGCCTGACAGACTTTCTCCGAAGTAAGCCATTAGGAGCTCTTCTTTTCCACCAGCTCCTCGTAGTTGATTGCAGTATCTCTTGAGATGGGCAATAGGGTCCCCATGCCCATCTCAAGAGATA
>MCJB01003074.1:6488-17033 GCA_002018475.1 Nicotiana obtusifolia
ATGGCAAAGGAATCAATGGAATTCGGTGGCAAGTTGTGATACCACGTCATTGCTCCCTTGGAGAGTCCAAATTTTTTCAGGAGGACGGACTCGATTTCATCGTCTTCGAGGTCGTTTCCTTTTATAGCACAGGTGTAAGCCGTCACGTGCTCGTTTGGATCCGAAGTCCCGTTATATTTAGGGATTTCGGGCATGCGGAAATTTTTCGGAATCGGTTTTGGAGCGGCGCTGGACGGGAAAGGTTTTTGCACAAACTTTTTTGAGTCCAAACCCTTCAACACCGGAGGGGCTCCCGGTATCTGGTCTACCCTTGAATTATACGTTTCAACCTTCTTGTCGTTAGCCTCGATTCTTTTTTCACCCGTCTCGACCCGTTTAGTCAACTCCTCGAGCATTTTGATAATCCCGGAGTTGATTCCTGAACCGTTCTCATCTAGTTGCGCTGTGATCCGCTCATTTTGTTGGGCTACCCCTCGAGAAGAAATGGCTTCGGCTCCGCCCGGGTTCCGGCTGCGACTTTGTAATTGAGCTATGGCCGCTTGCTGGGCTTGCAGCATATCGAATATTACTTTGAGGCTGATTTCATTTCCTCCACTATGTTGAATCCCTGAGTGATTTTCCCCCGGAACGCTGTTTGATGGGCCAAGGGTCTGATCAGCGTCGATTGCCATTTGGGAGTTAGCGTCGATCGGGACCTCGTTTCCGGGCATAACGTTGTTTTTGCCTTGGTGGTTAAACTCGTTGTTGACGGGGAGTGAGTGTGACATGATTATGCTGTAATCTGAAAAACAGAAAATTCTGCAAAGAGCAAGTGTAAAATAGTGTGTGACAGAGAATTGTATCAAAAAATTCACTGATATCCTTAGCCCCACGGTGGGCGCCAAACTGTTTACCCTTAAATCCGAGTAACAATTGAATTTGTTCGTAGTGCTAAGGATGTACAAATTAATTTGATACAACGTAAAATATAATGTTAAGTAATTGAATTTTAACAAGCAGAAGAACGATCAAACCGCTATATTTGGATGGATTGCAGATAATAAATTGACGATATAATAAAGGATGATTAATTCTGATAAAAGACAGCTGAAATATTTAGTATTTTTCTCGTATATGTTGTGTGTTACAATGAAGGTAGATACCCTTCTTATAGGTAAAAGAAGACTCCCCCATATGGTAAAAACCTAATTACAATATAAAATACCTTCAGTTACGGGGTGGAATATCCCTAAAATAATGGTTTAACGTCTATGACGGTTAAGATCTTCACTCCCGCCGAGATATCAGGAATCCACGAGATATCCGGTCGAAACTGATCTTTCATTACGAGGTGTGTCTTCATTGATCGATGCCGATTGCCTTATCTCGGTTGCTCCAATTTCGTACCCGACTTGCTGACCCCGGATTGAAGCAACCCGGTCTTGCATTGTGCCCGGGCCCGATCCTTCTTATGCGGTCGATTATATCCGACCCAATACAAATTGATTCGACTTTATTTTCTTATTTATTTCATCATCGATGGTCTTTTTTATTGAAATATATCTATTTAAGCCAAGATTTTTGTCAACTTGAAGATAGTTCTACTTGTTTGACGAATTTAAAAAATAAGGAAATTAATTTTTTTTGCTAATTAGCTATTCCAAATACTTAATTATTTATTTTCAACAATAAAATATATAAATTATACTTATTGATTTAAATTCTTAATATTAGCTCATATCAAATTTTAAATATTCGATTATAATTATATTTTATCGAATAAAAATTCTTTTGTCAAATTGTAAGAAAATCAAATGAGTGGGAAATAGTTTTGTATATTTTAAAGTATTTTAGTATATAAAAGAGTTTCGCTTAAATCAAAACACAAAAAAAGTTACTCCATCATCTTCCAAGAACGCCGTACGTCTTCTTTCTTTTTTGATTGAATTCTTGGTATCTGTCCAAAGGGATAAACTTCTAAATACCAAGTGGTTACGTCCTATTTGGTTAGTATTCTTCATTCTTTCCTTTTCTTGCCATTTTATATAAAATAAAATGGTAATATTTTTGAAGTTCTAAATATTAAATTTTTCTACGTAATCCAAATAAGGAAGGATGTAATATATAAAATTTAGTTGATTTGTAGTCTTACATATTAGGAAAATAATTGAATGAGTATTCTTACATATTAGGAAAATAACTAAATTACTATTTTATCCAATGTAAACTCTATTTTTAATGGGTAAAAGAAATTTCGTTAAGGGTGGTTTTAATATAATATAATATAATATATATATATATATATAAATATATATAAATTAGTACTAGCTTTACTGATACCTCCTTAATATGCTTATATGACCAATTTTATAAGATAATGAAACTCTCAATAATCTTAAAACGGATAGTAAAAGCTCCAAATACTTCAGAATACAACTCAATCTTTTGCCCTAGAAGTTTCTTTTAACAAAGGCTTGGCTCGTCAAGGAACAATCATGTTGTCCTACATTATCATTTCATGGAAGAATTAGAAAGGAACCCACAGATATATTAACATGAGCAACAATAGGCGTAGGAAATACCAATAGAATTTACGTCGATGAAAGGATCAAAATTAATTTCATAAAAAATAATTAAAAGCATTTCCTGAATCATATTTCAGAAGCTTCAACCGTAAAGAGCTAAATTGTTATTGATATACCAATCTAATAATGAACATAACGAATAAAAATTTTCTCCTTCCAATTTTTTCTTTTCCCAATTAACTAAGAAGAAGAATAAAGACGCTCTAGCATAAGTGACAAATAAAGTTTGATGTACACGTTGAAAATAATAAAACGGAAGAAATAAAGTAACTAAATAAGTACTCATATATATATATATATATATATGTTAGTGGTTAGTGACAAAAAGTGAGATTATAAAAGAAAGAAACATACCTTCTCTAGTGGATGACGAAGGAGTTGGGAAATGGGAGAGGGTATGGCGGCTGGAGAGATAAAACAAAGGTGAGGGGCTTGGTTTTGGGGATCTCATTCTTCTTTTATATCCCTATTTTTTACTCCTATTTTTTAACTTTTTATGCACAAATATTATTGTTGTACCCTTGAAATTGGGTAACAATTGAATTTATAGTGAGACTAAGGATCCGTAAATTATTTCACTATCAGGTGAAGGCGAAATTTACGTGTTTATAATTGAAACAACAATGGAACGATCAAATTATCAATTGATAAGAGATTCTGAAGAAGAAAGATAATGAGAGAGCTTGCAAAGAATTCTATTTTTCAGATTATCCAAAAAAAGTGTCTGTACATAGGATGCATTTCATCCTTATAAACTCTTTTTCCCGCCTGGGTTAGCTGAAGAGTTTCTGCATTTAATGTTACATGGGTAAGTGCAAAGGTTACATAGATAAATGTAAAAGATACATGGATAAGTGTAAAGTCTTACAATAAAAGTGACATGCGAATTACAAAGGAAAACATCAATTATTACGAGATTCAGTATATTTAATATTTCTAAATAATGGCATGACTATCGAGGAAATACGAGGATATTCGACTCGTCCGGAGATGGAATGTGATGGGTTAGGATCGAACCTCGGCTGTTCGACCTCTTTCTGATCAACCGAACCGGATTCAGTTCTCGAATTATACTTCATGATTTCGATCCATGCATTTCGACCTAGTGATTTTCGACCCGGCCTTGTTCAGTTGCATTCAACCCAGTACAATTATAATGTAGGTAAATATTTAATTTACATTATACATAGTAGAATAAATTCAATATTTTCATGAATAAATTTTATTATTATTCAAATATAATATAATTTGTAATCATTATAATTAGATACAAAATCATAGTTGTTTAAATGTGATATATTAAATAAAATAAGTTTAATTCAATAAAATACCTCGTGCTATACTAATCTCGTAAAACGTAATGTGATAATTACTTTGACATAGCCAAAAAGATGGTAGTACTTTATTTAATATAGGAACAAACCATTACAGATCTATTTACCACAAAATTAAATGCACCAAAATTACCACAAAGTTCTTAATATACAAGTAATTATATTGAAAATGAGTGAAAGTATATAAAATTACTCTAAATATTATTTTAAATAATTAAGGACCGCACATATATAAATATCTTTTCAAACTATCAAAGTCTTCACTATATGAGTACTTATTTTTTAAGAAGTGCTTAGACATACAAAATTATTCTAAAAATATATTTAAAAATAATATAGGATCAAACATACATAAATGTCTCTACAACTATTTAAATTTTACATAAACAACCATATAGTTAGTAATAACAAAGAACGACAAAATATATAAAGTATTAGCTAGATAAGCTCAAGAAGTCAATTGATAAGCTTTGAGGCCATAAGTTACTATGAAAATGATCTATTATTGAAGATTATTCTTTGTACCTTTTCGTTATTTGAGAATTATTTTACTTAACTTATATGCAATTACTAATTTTTTCAATATTTTAGCTGTAATCTAAATTTTATATTTAAAATTTATTTTTCATAAAATTTCTCTTTTTTGGACAAACTCTTGTAATGATTTTTTTAATTAAAAAAAATATTTATTTAACTACGAGTTTTGTTACGACTAATTTATTGTGGTTCAACATAATACTATTGATATGGTAATTTCATGTGCATGACAAAAAGTTACTTAGCTACGTAAGTTTATTGTCTCTTAATTTGTGGCTATATCAAGTTATCATAATAAATACTTGTAACTATTAATCCAATTATTGCCACGATTTTTTATAACTTGAATAAAACAATTTCTTTTTGATCGAACATTTGTTTTAAATTATTTATTATGGCTAAATATTACTAAAATAACTTCAAATGCGTGATGAGACCTTATATTTAGCTATGAATTTTATTCTGAAAATAAATTTATAGCTATTGAGCCAGCTATTACTATAAAAAAAATTATAATTGAAGCAAAAAGTCATTTAGTTATAATATTTTATTTCAAGTAATTTTTTTGGCTAAAGAATTAGTATTGCTACAATATCTTCAAACACGTGGTAAAACTTTCTATTAGCTACAAAATTGAATTGTATGAATAAGTTTGTAGCTAATAAGCCACTTATTGCCATGGATTTTTATAGCTTGAAGCAAAAAGAACTATTTAGCTATAACATTTTATTTCAAGTAATTCTTTGTGGCTGTAAGGTTGCTATTGGTATAGTAACTTCAAACGCGTGGCAAAAAATATACCATTAGCTACGAAATATTGTTGTAGCAATAAATTTGTAGCTATTCGGATTACTATTGCCACGATAATTAGAACCTATAGCAAAAACAAAGAATTAGCTTTGCCAATTTAATTTTGTAACTAATAAATTTTACGAAACTGTAAATAGCTATGAAATTTTTGTTTTTGTGGCTATTAGTAAGTATTAGCCACAATTTTCATATTCATAGCTATAGATACATAATGTTGTAGTGACTTCTAAAGAGCACCTAAAGCTCAAACCACCTTCTAGGAAGGGTGCTTGACATTTCTAGGTCTCAACTAGGAAAACCTAATTACATAATCTCTGTATTAATATTTGACAACCTCGAGCTCTCTTTGAATTTTGTATCATATCTAGTCTATGCCTACTTTCCTTTTGTATCTGCTCTTTAACAAAACTGATATTTACATTTATATTTCGAAACAACTTCAATTCCTGGCCTGCCATGCATGGTATATCATCGCTCCCAAGACAGCCATGATCACATCCTTCTTTGTTTGCCTCCAATGCTTCCTCTTGATCCAGCTTATTGTTTGTCTCTCCCAATGTCTCTGCAATTATATTCCAAACCATGTTGACAGCTCTTCCCTTAATTCAGTGACCCATGAACATTCATCAAATATATGTTTTTGAGTTTCAATCAGCTTTTCCTCACATAAGCAGCATGCATCATCATTCACTGGCATTTGTAATCTCTTAAGCCTTTCCTTGGTCAGCAACCTTTCCTGATTTGCTACCCATACTATGAATCTATGTTTTGGTTGCATGAGCCTGGTCCATTTTAAATCAGCTTCTGGCATCTTCACCATGTTCCCTATTAAAGCATTATAGTTCATAGTTATAGAATAGGCCCCATTTACTATCAACAGGTACCTGTCATCCTAATACCAGTTCTTTATTCCCAACTCGAGTGGGTGGAGCTTCTTCCAACAACAACTGCAATCAAGAGGTGGTTGGTGATCCCAGATACTCACATCATTCCTTATATACAACCCATGCACCCATCTCACCCAAAGTATATCCTGCTTCATTGCTAGTTTCCACGGCAATTTCCCCACTGATGCCATACTCCACTTCCTACAACTCTTTATATTCAGCCCTCCAAATCGTTTTGGAACACAAACTTTGTCGCATGCTACCAGAGGCACCCTCTTGTGTTCAGTAGAGCTACCCCGTAGATAGTCCCTACATTTCTTATCCACCTCATTTAGTACACTTTGAGGCAATATAAAGATAGCCCCCCAGAAATTGTACATGAAGAATAACACTGCATTGATAATCTGTAGCCTACCTGCATAGAACAATTTCTTCGAGTAAGCAGAATTAATTATAGCTGTTATCTTCTCCACCTGTTGGTGACTGTTCATCTTACTCTATTTTTTATATGTCAAAGGAAAACAAAGATATCTAATAAGTAGAGTACATATTGAAATACTGTATAAGTTAATATGTCCTCCTTTTTATCATCTTCCATGCCTGCCAGGAAGATGTTTGTTTTGTCTACATTTGCCACTAAACCTGTCACACTACTGAAGTGATGCAGAGCCTCCATCACCCTTCGAATGATTGTATATCTCCTTTGCAAAAGATCATTAGATCGTCTACAAACATTAAATGTGTTATTTTTAATTCTTACACATTGGATAAAATTTAAAATCTGGGTGCTCACTCGTCCTCTTCAAAGTTCTAGTGAGATATTCCATAACAAGTACAAAGAGCAGCGGTGAGATTGGATCTCCCTATCTCAACCCTCTCTTTCCTTCAAAGTATTCATACCCCACTCCATTTACTTTCACGAGAATTTGTTAATGTGATGCACACCATGATCAACTGGATAAATGAGATAGGATAACCATGTCCAATCAGAGCTTCCTCAATGAAGTCCCAGCTAACCATATCATAAGCTTTCCTCAAGTCAATCTTTATCAAACACCTTGGTGAAGTCCTCCTATTTAATGTCTCATTAGATCGTGACAGATTAGAATGTTGTAAGCTAGTGCTCTCCCTTCAACAAAAGCTGCTTGATTTTTTGCAATCAGTGAGGTTAGTGTTTTCTTCAGTCTTTGACATATTACCTTAGATATGCACTTGTATAGTACATTGCAGCAAGATATAGGTCTGTATTAGCTTGCCATTTGTGGTACCTCTACTTTGGGAATCAAGGGGATTATGGTTGCATTGAGTTGCTGCACAAGTTTACTATTGCTCAGAAATTTTATTACAGCTTCAGTCACATCCTTTCCCGTAATTGACCATGCTTTCTTGAAAAAATCACTACTATATCCATCAGGCCCTGGGCTATTTTTACTATCAATACTAAATAGAGCCTCTTTGACATCCTTTTTATTATATTGTCTCACCAATTGCACCCGTTCTTCCACTGTCAATATGTGACAATTCCTCAAGAAACTCCCAAAAGCTTTAACCCTTCCCTGCTCTTTCCTCCCCAGCAATTCTTGATAGTAATCCACAAAGACCATAGCTATCCCCTCTCAATCATGCTGTACTATCCCATTTTTGTCTTATATTTGAATGACTACTTGTTAGAGCTTCCTGCTTTTGATGATAGAATAAAAATACCTGTTGTTATCATCTCCTAATTTGATTCATGTAGCTTTACTCTTTTGCTGGAGAAACATCTCAGCTAGGTAGGATGATCTTCTGAATTTCCTATATTGCTCCATTTCCTCCTTTTGCAATTCACCCTCTCCAGGGTTCCTTTGCAATTCTAGCTGTATTTGGCACAACTTATTTCTGACTTCATCAGCTTCAGTTAGTATATTCCTGAAGTGCTGCTTATTTAGCTCTTTCAAGCTCTTATTCAGCAGTTTAAGCCTCTTCACTATTTGCAGTATTTTACATCCTCCCTCTTGTGCTTGCCATACTTCCTTGACTTTCTCCAAAAAAAACATGGATGGCTAGCTCATACATTACAATATTTATGACTTCCTTATGCTTGGTTTGATGTTGAGTGGCTCTAGTTTCACTGGGCGGTAAGTACTTAGCAATATAGTGAGGCATGTGTAATAGCCAGTCATTGTTTACGAACACCCACTCTATTTTAGAGAAAATCATGTGCTCCCCTTATTTATCATTACAAGTATACCTGCTTCCTTTAGATGGCAACTCCATTAGCTCACAATCTTCTACACATCTTTGGAAATTCAATACTTTACTAACTGAGACTGGAGTCCCTCTCTTTCTGTCAATCATGTTTAGAATGGAATTGAAATCTCTCATGAAATCCAGGGGCATTGATAGTTCCTACTCACATCTTCCAAGTACCTCCACAACTCCTTCTTTTCTTCCTTGGTTTTATATGCATACTGTTAGTTTGTAGATATGTATATAATAGAGTATGTATATATATATATATATATATAAATATATTAGTCTTGTCCCACATCGGTAGTAGAGTAGTATATGCTTTGTAAAATATAGTTATAAATAAGGGCTTCTTGTATTAAATAAGAAGATATCAATAATATATTCTCTTTTTCCCGTGCTTTCTCACATGGTATCAGAGCAATAGTGAGAGTCTTATCACTGTGCATAAATTCCAGCGACTCCGGGAAGAGAATCAGTCACCGAAATTCTTTTTCCGGCGACCTATTTGAGGATTATTTGCGTCTGCCTAGTTTCTGTCAGTGGTGTGCAAAATCCAACACCACCACAGGGGTCGTCAGTGTCCGGTGACCAAACCCCAGTGAAAACCTCCGGCAGACGCTGTCTCACGCGCCACCAGAAGGTCCGCGCGTGATCTCACGCGCTCCCACGCGCCGGCGCGTGATGCTGTTTCCGGCCAGTTTTTGAAGAAGTTCCTTCAGGGCAGTTGGGTCGCCTGGTAATTTCGACCCTACCCCTGCTGTTTTCGTTTTATTTCAACCACGTTGAGTTTTTTTCCGGTAGCTACAGTACTTTCCGGCAGCTACAGTACACATCCAGCAGCTACAGTGATATTCCAGTAGCTCCAGTAGTCCTTTTGACTCGGATTTCAGTGTGTTCAACTTGATTCCGTCTCTTATTTGCAACAATGTCTCTCGGATATGATATTTTTGGGCCTAAAAACATGAGTTTCGGAGCCCTTAATGGGAAGTTCAAATTATTTAGCTTGGGCTTCATCTGTCGAGTTGTGGTATAAAGGTCAAGGTGTTCATGATCATCTAATCAAACAATCCGGCATAGGAGATGAAAAGGCAATAGCACTTTGGGCAAAGGTTGATTCTCAGCTATGTAGCATCTTGTGGCGATCTATTGATTCCAAGTTGATGCCCTTATTTCGTCCATTCCAGACATGTTATTTGGTTTGGGAAAAGGCTCGTGCCTTATACACTAATGACATATCTCGCTTCTATGATGTGATATCGAGGATGACAAATTTGAAGAAGCAGGAATTAGATATGTCTACTTACTTGGGTCAAGTACAGGCAGTCATGGAGGAATTTGAGAATTTGATGCCAGTCTCTGCTAGTGTCGAGAAACAACAAGAGCAGCGACAGAAGATGTTTCTAATTCTTACTCTCAGTGGACTTCCTAATGATCTTGATTCAGTACGCGATCAGATTTTGGCTAGTCCGACTGTTCCCTCAGTTGATGAAGTATTCTCTAGATTACTCCGCCTTGCTGCAGCACCAAGTCACCCAGTGACGTCACCACAGATACTTGATTCCGCTGTTCTCGCATCCCAGACAGTGGATGTTCTAGCATCTCAAACTATGGAGAATAGACGAGGAGGAGGTCGTTTTGGAAGATCTAGACCCAAATGTTCTTATTGTCACAAACTTGGACACACTCGTGAGATGTGCTATTCCTTGCATGGTCGTCCATCTAAAAATGCTCACATTGCTCAGACCGAGCCTACAGGTAACCAGGGAGTTTTGTTATCTAAAGAAGAATATAATGAGCTTCTCCAGTATCGCACAAGTAAGCAAACATCTCCACAAGTAGCCTCAATTGCTCAGACTAATACTTCAGTTGCTGGTAATTCTTTTTCGTGTGTTTCCCAGTCTTCTACTCTTGGTCCATGGGTCATGGACTCAGGCGCCTCTGATCACATTTCTGGTAATATGTCACTTTTATCAAATATTGAACATTCACAGTCTCTTCCCGCTGTTACTTTAGCCAATGGCTGTCAAACTAAGGCCAAAGGAGTTGGACAAGCTCATCCCTTGCCTTCTATCACCCTAGATTCCGTTCTTTATGTTCCTGGCTGTCCCTTTAGTCTTGCATCTGTTAGTCGTTTAACTCGTGCACTCAATTGTGGTATATATTTTATTGACGATTCCTTTA
>MCJB01003075.1:0-11119 GCA_002018475.1 Nicotiana obtusifolia
CGAGCAGATAAAAGTAGTTCTTACAGTGAATGTGAAAGTGATGAATCATCTGCTGATACGATAGGTGATGAAACAATCGGGAATGCTAGTTGTTTGGCCGCAAACCTGAAGAAGTCAAGGAAAGTGATGAAAATGACTCTTGTTGCTCTGTTGGTTATTGGTATCAGCCTCTATTTCGTCAACGTGATAAAGCCTGCAAATAAAGCTGAAGAATGAGAATAGTCTTTCTGTAGCCTAAATTTGGTTGGATATTTGCATTTCCTCACAGCTATGATTGTGAATAGAATAACTAACAAAGGATAACCTTTTCATTTCTAAGATGTAATCAATAAATTTGTATGATTCTTAAAACCATCATTTGAATAAATGATAAGATCTAATGAGGTGAAATGGTCTGCATCTCATGTATTAGATGAGTAGGCTTCCCCTTTGATTCACGGAACGTGATTTATAATATGGTGGGAGTTGGCGTGTCTCGGTAGGAAAGAGATCACCGGAGTATAGGACGATATCATTCTTGTTGCCACGGGGATGGAGTAAACCCAACGGGAGCTCATACATCCAGTCCCCCCCCCCCCNGAGTGTCAACCATGCTGCGCGCGCAGACAATGCCGCACAGCCAAGCGATGCCGCGCGCACAGCCAAGCGATGCCGCGCGCATCAACCATGATCCAAGCACAAGTGCCAGCGCCCCGCCGCGGGCCATCATCAATAGTGCCGCGCGCGCAGACAGCAACGCGCGCGCATACCCTGCTTCTCAAGACAAGATTGCTGCCATTGGACTTAGTATTTCTACATCATAGAAGACTAAGTTCCTTTCATTGTAAATATAGAATAGTTTACCTGTTTTATATTCATTGTGCTCCTTGAGCTCACTTTAGGTCTACTCATGTAATTTTGGTTTTTTTATTTTAAGCATTATTAGGGGGGTATCAGCATTCAAACATTTTCAGCAAGCATTCAAATTCTCTGTACTAGTGTCTCACCCCCTCGACACCGCATTAGCTTTGTAATAGCTTTCATCATCAATACAATCATCATCAAAAATCCAACCAAAGCTTCCGCTGCTCTCAATTCTCTTGTTGCCTACGATATTGGTTTTCCCGCACGGCACTGACAATCTAGTCTAGCGTGCGGAGGGGACCTCAGTTGGCGGACGGCAATCGTACTGACATCGATTGCCTAGCCTTACGTTGCCCTTCCAAAGATCATCAGGAAGGCGCCGCGTAACAGTACTAATAAACGCCTCTTAACTATTAAAAACAAATTATTAAGTAGACGTGAGAAATTATAAACCATAATGAACCTGCAAGAATACTTGTATCAAAAACTTTACCTGCCGTACCAAGGGAAATGGATTGGAACTACAGGGGAAAGTAACTTCATTTACAAGAAGATCTCGAGCTTGATCTAATCTAGAAAATTTATAAATGACTCAGAATTTAAAAGCATTAGGTGCACCTCTTAATATGTACACATACTTTCTATAAAGATATATCTAGTGTCATTCCGTCTTGTGCACGTGCAACTATTTTACACCATAATGAGAATTTACAAGGACTTTTTAAAACGAAGATTTTGCTATACTGCTAGATGAGAATTTTCCACTAAGCTCAGCATAATTTTAACATTCTCCAAATGAAATGTTCATAATTGGATGAAAATGACACATTCAATAACTTATTTTCATGCCTTCTGTCACCTGAGATTTCTGAGAAGTCATGTATCGACATCACAGCCAAATGTTGCTTCTTCATAATTTTCATAGCTAACCTTAAAAGATTATCTTCCACCTTCTTGAACACATATTTCATATATGATAATAAGATTGAAATTCCTCGGGTTTCAAGAAGGAACAGCTGAGGGTTCACTTGAGCAGAACGGGAATTCCGAAGGTCCGCGAACAAAGGCCAAATGGGCAGAACAAAAGGTTTCAGAAGGAATATCCTGTTGCGGAAAATTGTGATTAAAAGCAAAATCAATGCAAAGATTGAAATGGCATTCTTCATGTTAAACAGCCAAAACTAATAATTTCGGCGGTGAAAAAGGATAAGGAATTGCCAGCCACTGAAGCTGCCGAAAAAACAGGAGACCTCTTTAAGAGATGGATTAACTAAGCAGCATAATGCTGATGCTAATAACCCTGCTAAGGAGCCAGCAAAGGAAGAACAGATGAACACTAGTCCTAAAACCAGAGAGCAAACAGAAGCTAAAAGTCTTACAGAAAAATTGCGAGCAGATAAAAGTAGTTCTTACAGTGAATGTGAAAGTGTTGAATCATCTGCTGATACAATTGATGATGAAACAATCGGAAATGCTAGTTGTTTGGCCGCAAACCTGAAGAAGCCAAGGAAAGTGATGAAAATGACTCTTGTTGCTCTGTGGTTCTCACAGTGCAACTGAAAGTGAATCATCTGATGATGCGACAAATGATGAAACAATCGGAAATGTTAGTTGTTTGGCTGCAAATGTGAAGCAACCATGGGCAGTGATGAAAATGACTCTTGTTGCTCTGTTGGTTATTGGTATCAGCCTCTATTTCGTCAACGTGATAAAGCCTGCAAACAAAGCTGAAGAATGAGAATAGTCTTTCTGTAGCCTAAATTTGGTTGGATATTTGCATTTCCTCACAGCTATGATTGTGAATAGAATAACTAACAAAGGATAACCTTTTCATTTCTAAGATGTAATCAATAAATTTGTATGATTCTTAAAACCATCACTTGAATAAATCATAAGATTTAATGAGGTGAAATAGTCTGCATCTCATGTATTAGATGAGTAGGCTTCCCCTTTGATTCACGGAACGTGATTTAGAATATGGTGGGAGTTGGCGTGTCTCGGTAGGAAAGAGATCACCGGAGTATAGGACGATATCATTCTTGTTGCCACGGGGATGGAGTAAACCCAACGGGAGCTCATACATCCAGTCCCTCCCCCCCCCCCCAAGGGGGGCTGGGGGCTGGTAGGAGCCATCCCATCCCAATATCATATTAGCTCAATATGAAACCCTATTGTTCAAATTAAAAGGGAGAGCAAATGACCAAATCCAAGTCCTAAGCGCACATCCAACTCGACAGATAAAGCAGAAAAGGTTATTATAAAAGGGAAATGGGATAAGTAAGCACAATATCTGCATCTGAGGTCTGTAACCATCAAGCAGCAGTCAAGTAAGAAGAATACTTAGGCAAGCCAGTTAGTCAACTAAAATATGACAAGAACTTGTTAACTCCAACATGTCTTATGATTAAGAAGAAGAACTGTTGGAGCTCTTAGCCAAATGCCAGAGTGCATTCCGCATTTGCCAAAAGAGAAAGGAAACAGCAGGAGGGAGAGGCAAGACTTGGATTACTAAGAACGTAAAAAAACAAACACATAGTTGAGCAGCTATTTAACAGACGACTTACTGATGATCATTTTTCATTGGATGATTTCTAAACCAAAATTATGCGCAAGCATATTATGCAACGATCTATCAGTACAACTACAGAAATAGTAACTGACTTGGTATGTTTCTGAATAGTTAAATCTGCTCAATCGTAGCATGTAACGATTGCCTTAAACGAAACAGCTGATGAGTTTCGCCAAATATGAGAGAGAGAGAGAGAGGGAGAGAGAGAGAGAGAATACATTCGTGATATACATATGTGTGTGTGAGGTATGTCTGTGTGTGTTAACTTGGACTAGATCAACACGAGAAGAGGATGAATGTCCATGCCAGAAGTCATACTTTGTTCACCTAATCTTGAAGAACAGCAGCCACAACTTAACAGAATAAAGACAATACCTAAGGGGCAAAAGAAAATCCCCTGCTAAGTTCGTAATAATACTTAACTTCCACAAACAATTCAATGTTCCAGAAAATAAAATATACAAATACTTTAAACAGATGATAGCTTTATACATCCTAGATTCAATTGAGCCTTTGTGTTTAAGAAGAAGATAAATGTAACAAAACATGCCTTTACTGTCACACATAATTGGCTATGGTTCTCATTGGGGTATTTCAAGCTCAGAGCAAACCACTTATCTTCACCAATAGGAAGCACAATAGTACCTGCAGGGAAGACCTCATCTGGAATGGATTTGTACACTCCGACCCTGTTGCAAAGGAGGTAACTTTTGGTTTCTACAGACTTTGTTGCACTAGAATTTGCATTCGAGCTGGTAGAGAATCAGATGGTTTCATTTCAGTTAATGATATAGTTTCTCAAGGAAAACAGCACAGTGATTCCACTAAAGAAGGTGATTTCTCATTTCATGCCCCCGCAAAATTGAAGACGCATTAATCTTTTCAGCCCTTATGTACTGTGGAGATGTATGAAGAACAATACTTGTTTCGCTCTGTAAAAAATTAGTGTTGAGATCAAGGTTTAGAAAAACAGATTTCTAACTCAAAATTAGAACTTGAAACCGGGAAGGAAGTATCTTCAGGAAATCTCTCATTTGACATCTAAAGTATAAGTCTTTATTATATCTTTACTAATTGTCCAAGCAACGGCAGAAGCTATTTTCCTATTCAAGCATTGTACAAGCATGCAACATATACTTCACTGCCTAATCTGTAGCTCTTTTTTTTTGAGAAGGTAACATTAATCTATAGCTCTTTCTCCTAAACAATAATGTATCATCAGCGAGCCAAACTATATTGTTCCAATAATCCTAGACAAACAAGAAGCGAGATACACGAGGAGTTAAATGTGATCGAGTCAATAATTTGTTCTTAGTTGCTCATGGACTTCACATTTTAAACACTTGATATTCATACAGAGTTGCACGCATTAAGGAAGTATCATTGTTTTCTTGAAACTATACAAGAAGGGAACATGAGTGCATAACATACTATAGAGAGAGAGATTGAATTTTCCACACCCTTAATTTAAAACAAACTTCAAGTGTCAATCAATCAACCAATCAAGAATTCTTCAATCACAAATTAATTGAAGACGCTAATTTGAATTCTCTGTATCCATTCCACTCTCCTAATAAATTTAGAGGATTCGTCACAGTTAAATTATTTTATGCTGAGAATCCTTATTTTTTATCCGGACCGGGGACCTACTATGCTTTTCATATAGACAGAGTTAAACAAACTTCAAGAGTGAAAAAGAATGAAAAGAAAGAAGAGAAAAAATGATTTTTCTATAACAAAATTAGAACAACAACTATGCCTCAGTCCAAGCTAGTTGGGGCAGTTATATGAATCCTCAGTATCATTTTTGCTCTCTTTATGTCCATAATATTTCAATACTCCGTATTTAAGGATTATTTAACACTAGGGGTTCTCTAACATACTCTAATGATTATATCACTATGACAAACTTGGAGAAAAAACATCAGACTTGGCTATTTGAGTTTGCAAATTAAAGAGTAAAATTCAAGGGGAATGCTAAAACCAGAGCTTTTATGAGGAAAATGATCAAATAGATCAAAAAATGGGCATCAATACAAGTCAAACAAACACCTAAAACATAACTTTATTTAGAGATATACTTCGTACACCAGAAGTAAAATGAAGGAAAGCAAACTTAGCAGCTTCATTATGGGCTGTGATCTGCTCTATCTTGCACGTCTTAAGGCCATAGTCGGGGTTGACCCAGAGGATGATGGTATCAAGGACTGCAAGCATTTTGTTGATTATGTCAGCAATTTCTTATGTTGATGGAATCCTTGGTGAAGGGATGTTGTCCACGGCCAATGCCAGCACCGTACTACACTCCCTCATGGAACACAGAAAGAAGCTTCTCATCTGACAGGAAGTTATGAAATGATTCTCAAAATGCCAAAAAAAAAGATAATATGTAAAGACTACTAAATACTTAAAAATGCTATTCCTAGACTTAAAATGAGTACCCATAAGGAAATTCTATCGTTTCTCACATTAAGGGGAAAAAAAAAAATGATTTCCAAGATAAAGTAGAGTGGGATAACAATCAAAATACTAGAACTGATGTACCTCCCCAATAAGTTTGCTTGGAAAGCTCAAGCATTGTTCTAATTTCCATTCTTTCAGTTTCTGCAATTCCATTAAGAGTGATTACTTTCGCAGAGGTAAAAGGAAATTCTATCACGGCGATAAGTATAGCTGAATAAATCAAGTAAAATAAATATTCACTTCTTACTTCCCCAGGGAAACTGTGGTATCATGTTAAGCAAAGATCCTTCGCTATAACATCTATTAGTAAATCCAGTGTACTTGCGTCAAACGAGAAGCCCCTTTCATTCATTTCATAAAAAAAACTTTCGTTTCACTAATTTTGCTAAACTTCAGAAATCCTCAAACAATAACATTGTAAGTTGCGTTGTTTTGCGAACAACCATTCTACTCCATTTTTCTTAGCATATCTTTAGCATCATCTAACAACCCTTCTAGAGAACATCCATTTATTAGTATAGTGTAGGTAATCACATTGGGAAACAATCCAATTAAAGAAAGCTTCTCAAAAATAGCATGAGCTTTGTCGAGTTGACAATTTTGCACAATTTGTCAAGTACAACATTGTAAAGTTCAATATCGGTATCTTCTCTCTTTATTTCCAACTTTTGAAATAGCGACATAGTTTTCTCAACAAGTCCATCTGAAAATAATCACCAAGCAAAATACGATTAGTGCATAAATTAGGTTTGAGCCCCGTAGATAGCATTTTAGCAAAGAAATTCTGCGCAAAGTCAGTTTTTCCAACTTCAAATAGACCTTGCAAGATAGTACTGTAGATAACAATGTTACGTTTGGATCCATTTCGAGAAACTTCATGAAACAAATGCATGGCCTCATCCAATTTCTTCTTCTTACAGTATTCATTTATTAGAATGCTATAGCTAAAAATGTCAGGCGTAATGCTCTTATCTATCATGGAACAAAAGTTCTCCTTGCTCTATCCATTTGGCTGCGCAAGCAATATCCATCAATTATCACATTGTAGGTGACTACATCTGGCTCTACAATAATAAAGTAATTATTTGTTTGACTAATTAAATTCTATAATTTGACTATCAAATAATAAAGTAATTAATCCTTAAGATCAGAACAGTCGTTAGTGTGCGACCCCATAGGTTCAATACTAAGCCGATAGTAAATTAATCACATAAATATACTAATCAAGGTTGACGTCTAACAACACTCCTTAACGACCGGATAGAATGAAGTATACAATTTACTCTCAAGAACCAGTAGAAGAATAATTCAGTAATTCCTTTTGTCCTTATAGCTCTGGGTCATCCTATGATATGGTTCAACTGTCAAATCCTAATAGACAACCAACTATGTGTTCATGTCAAATATACTCGACCATTGAATGATCTAGTATCAAAGCATAATAAATAACTTGTCAATTACTATGACGATCTCAGGTCAAAGGAAACTCTTACATCACATTTTTCAAGAGAATATCCTGTTGATCTCCATGATCTCTATCACGATGACAAGTCTCAAAAATATATATTTTAAGTGAAATAACGTTCACAAAAATATGTTCAAATCATCAAATAGTAGATTGAATTTAGGGCATATCTACTATATCCCTAACAATCTCCCACTTGCACCAGAGCCAATCGCTCTTGTAATCTCTTCTCTCGCAATTTCACTATCAGCACATCAAAGATCGCCGCTAGTTTCTCACCCAGTTTCATGCTGCAATTCAGTTGCTCACACTTTTAAACTCATAGATATGGGAAATTGGAAGCAATATTTTTAAGAGAAATAGCATAAGCCAGATTTGAAAAAGTAAGAAAAAGAAACGAATTCACTGGGACATGCAGCTCTTTCCTTCATAGTTTCTTGTGCATCCATGCAAATCATTATGAACCAGTTGATGGTTCAACTTACAAGAACAGGAAGTCTGAAGATCAGTGGACAAAGGCCAATTGGGTAGAATAAATGGCAGAGGAAACAGAAGGACTTTCCTGTTGCAGAAAATCGTGACAAAAGCAAAATCAGAGCAAAGTTTGAAAATAACGTTCTTTATGTTAAACAACCAAAACTGATAACTTTATCAGAGAAACCAGCCAATGACAGTCTTTTGCTGAAGAATGAGACTAATCTTTATGTAGCTCAAATTAAGTTGGGATATTTGCATTTCCTCCCATATGATTGTGAATAAAATAACTTACAAAGGATCCCATTTTCATTTCTAAAATGCGGTCCATCAATTAAATACCAATCTAAAATGATAATTTGAATAAATCATAAATGCTAGTAAGGTGAAATGATCTGCATTTCATGTGTGCTTTCTAAAGGGGAAATAGGGCCAAGAAGCATAATATCTCTTCATCTCAGGCCTGTAACCGTCAATGCAGCAGTTAAGAAAGAAGAAGAATACGCCGGCATGCCATTTAGTCAACTAAAATATGACAAGATTATGTCAAATCCAAGACATCAGTGACATGTCCTGTAATTAAGTAGTGCTAGAGCTCTTTGCCAAATGCCATAACAGCATCCTTCATTTGCTAAAAACAAAAGGAAATAAAAGAGGGAGAGAGATAAATTAATAAGAGATAAACTACATGGTTGAGCAGCTATTTAGTAGAGTATGTACTCTGATGATCATTTTTTATTGGATTTCTAATCCAAAACTATAGGAAAGTACATTATGCAATTACTTGTCACTAGTACAAGTGTAGCAAGATTAACTGACTTGGCAATGTTTCTAAAAAGTAAAATAAGCTCAATCTTAGCAGGTAAAAATTGTCTGCTATGGAGCAGCTAATTAGATTTCAACATGAGAGAGAGAGAGAGAGAGAGAGATGTGATGGTGTCATTGCAGCTAAGGATTTAGTTCCTCTAGGCAGATTGCAGAATGATTCCACTGAAGGAGGTGACTTCTCAAAATATGCAGTAACCATTTCTGCACCTGTGGACTGTTTTGTTGGAGATTAAGTTTCCGTAGTTACCATGAAAGGTTTGGTTTTGGAGATTTCATCTTCCAAGTCCGAGGAAACAGTTGCCTGAAATTGGAAAAGATGTCAAAAGAATGTCGAAAAGAAAAGAACTGTATTAGCTATTAGCTTACATTTTGTTAAAGCTATATAAGCGACCTTGGCAGCATTTCTTCTGCCTGTTTCTTGGACTTTGCAGCATCCCCATGATCAGACTTCTCCTTCAATTTCTACACTTGAGAAGAATGTGAGATTCGCCAATCCTGATTGGTTTATGTTCAAACAAGCAACGTTCTTCATGCTGCGCCAGCAGTTGTAGGAAACTCTAGTAATTGCTGGTATTACTCTGCAACAAAAAGAATAAAAAGGATGAAAAAGTAAGGTCAGTTATCAACAGTATAGTAAGAGTGGCACGTGAATGATATTATCGACTCCAGGGCCCATACCAGCACCACATTGCACTCCCTCATGGAACACAGAAAGAAGCTTCTCATCTGGCATGAAGTTGTTATTAATATTCAAAAACTTAGAAAACGATAATACCTGAAGATGACTAAATACCACTGAAAATGATAATCCCAGACATATAATGAGCACACATAAGGAAACTAGCGTTATTTCTCATTTTAAGAGTGCAATAAAATACGATCCAGAACAAAAAGCAGAGCGTCAAAAGAATTAAAAATCAGAACAGGTGTACCTCTTAAATAAGCTAGCTTGGAAAGCTTAAGCAATGTTCTAATTGTCATGCTTTCACCTTCTGCCATTCCATTGGATGCGATTTCTTTGGCCAAGGTAAAAGGAAATTACAACATATTGATAACAAATGAAATAAATATTCACTTCTAACTTCCCGAGTGAAATAATGGTATTATGTTAAGCAAAGAAGGATCCTTTGCTGAAGCGTCTATTAGTGACCCTACAGTTCTTGCATCAAACGAGAAGTCCCTTCCACTCATATCCTTCAAAAAAGTGTTGATTTCACTAATTTTGCCACACTTGAGAAATCCTTGCACAATAACATTGTATGTGTGATTGTTTGGCGAACAACCATTGTGCTCCATTTTTCTTAGCATATATCTTTAGCTTCATCTAACAACCCTTCTAGACATAGTCCATTTATTATTGTATTGTATGTAATCATATCAGGAACCAATCCAATCAAAGAAAGCTTCTCAAAAATAGCATGAGCTTTGTCGAGCTGACCATTTCTGCACAATCCCTCAATAATAACAGTGTAAAGTTCAATATCAATATCTTCTCTCTTTTTTTCCAACTCATGAAATAACAACATAGCTTTGTCAACAAGTCCATTCAGAAAATAACCACGGAGCAAAATGAGATTAGTGCATGAATCAGGTTTGAGCCCTGTAGATTGCATCTCAACAAAGAACTTTTGCGCAAAGTCAGTTCTTCCAACATCAAATAGACCTTGCAAGATAGTACTGTAGGTAACAATGTCGGGTCTCAATCCATTTCGAGAAATTTCATGAAACAAATGCATGGCCTCATCCACTTTCTTTTTCTTACAGTATCCATTTATTAGTATGTTATAGCTAACAACGTCAGGCTTAATGCTCTTATCTATCATCGAATCAAAAATTCTCCTTGCTCTATCCATTTGGCCACATAAGCAATATCCATCGATTAACACATTGTAGGTTACCACATCTGGCTCTACACCTTTTCCGATCACGTGTCTCATTACCTCCTCAGCATCTTCAACTTTCCCCTCTTGGCATAGTCCATCGGTCACTATAGTCAAGGTTTGCACATTTGGATAAATATTAATATTTACCATTTCAGAGAACAAAGTCCTAACCTTTTCCCACTGACCAAACTTACATAAACCATCAATCAATGAACTATATGTGACAACATTTGGAGGAATGCCTTTTTGTTTCATTTCGTTCAAAAGGCTAATTGCAGCGTCTAACATTCTATCTTTGCATAGGCCATCTATAACAATGCTATAGATGTATTCATCGGGCTTAGTGCTTCCTTGTTCTATTACCCTAAGCAAATCGAATGCTTTTTGAGTATGGCCCATTTTGCTAAGCCCATTCATGACAGTGGAATACATGACTTCATTAGGCTCACAAATATTCTCTCTCACCAACTTTTTGAACAAGTTAACTGCATCTTTGATCTTCTTTTCAGCAAAGAGTCCCCTTAATAAGGTATTAAAGGTGACAACATTAAATGGAATGCCCGTCTTCAAGTAAATGGCTAACACTGAAAATCC
>MCJB01003076.1:6222-16762 GCA_002018475.1 Nicotiana obtusifolia
CACCCCCAACCCCCCCTCCCTCCCCCGTAAAATTTTTTTCAACTTATACATTTTAAATACTAATTTTTTATTTAAGAATTATATTTTGATTCTCAAAATACTAATAGTATTTATTTACCTTTTATACTATGTATAAAAGGTAAAAAGCTTTGTTTATGTAAGATGAGCATGGTTCTAAAACATGGGTCAAGTTGGGCTATGACCCATTGTTTAGCCTATCTTGATCTAGCCCAAGTACATTTTGGGTTGGGTTGGGCAATAATCCATTTATTGACCTAATCCATCTTGATCCGCTCAAATTCAGCGCAATCCTGCCCATTTGCCACCCCTAATTGGAGGTTATAAATGCTAAGACCTAGAATTGTCATTAATGGTGTTTGGTAGTTCGGTAACGAAGATGATGAATAGTAATTGTGGGTCTTTAATGATTGACTTTAATGATTCAAATGGGTATAGTAACACCATTATTGAAACTTTTAAGACGATTAAACACAATATCACCTGAATAGATCAAAATTTGATAGCCTTGAGAATTATGCCTTAACGTTGGTCACTTTGAATGATTAAATTAGTATCATTATGATACTCGCGCAGTTGATGAATATGATTCGTTACTGTAGGATATAATCGGGCGCATAAGGAATATCGGTCTTGGGTACAAACCGAGGTCGGTCTATATTGGATTGGGACCAGCGCTTCAAGAAGGGAGGTTCGAGGTCGAACATCATTGGATCGGAGCCAAAGCATTCGAGAAGAGGCGGTCAAGACCGGTCTGGGTAAAAAGCATCTTATGGTAAAAATATCAATTTCACATAACGGAAGGGCCGGAAATCTCGTGGTATACAGTTATCTCGGTGGGGATCACGGCCCCAATCATCAGAGACGTTAGACCAGTATTTTTAGGGATAATTTACCCTGTAATTAAGACTTTTACTTTATATAGAATTCCTTTCTCTCCCCCTATAAAATGAATTCAATTCCATTGTACAAGACACGACATACCATCAGCAATACAAGTTATCATTTCTGACTATCTCCTGCTTAAATCATTTATTTTCAGTATTACTTATTCCATCACAGCAAAGTCATCCAATCTTAATGGTTTGTTTACTCTCTCGTTTATTTTAAAATCATTCTTTATTCATCGCTATTTATTTTATTGTATTGGATCAATTCGCGTATCCTTAATACCACATACAAATTTAATTGTTACCCGTATTTTAGGGTAAACAGTTTGGCGCCCACCGTGGGGCTACGGATAATAGTGAACGTTTGATACAAAATTCCGTCACACTATTTTACGCTTGTTCTTTGCAGAATCTTCTGTTTTCAGGATATAACATAGTCATGTCGCGTTCCCATCCCATCAACGACGAGCTCGACCACCAGGGCGAAAACAACAATGTGATGCTTGGTAATGAGGTTCCGACTGACGCTAACTCTCAAATGGCGGTCGATGCAGATCAGACTTCTGGCCCCGTCGAACAGTGTTCGGGGAGAACACCATTCAAGATCTCAAAATAATGAAGGGGACGGGATCAGCCTCAAAATGATATTCGACATGCTACAAGCCCAGCAAGTAGCCATCGCCCAATTGCAAAGTCACAGTCAGGTTTCGGACAGGGTCGAAGCCGGTTCTTCTCGAGGAGTAGTTCCTGAAAATGAACCGACTGCAGCACAACCGGATGAAAGCGGGTCGGGGATAAACTCTAGAATCATGAAGATGCTCGAGGAGCTGACCAAGCGAGTCAAATCGGGCGAAAAGAAGATTGAAGCTAACGACAAGAAAGTAGAGACATATAACTCAAGGGTAGACCAGATTCCAGGGGCACCCCCGGTGTTGAAAGGATTGGACTCAAAGAAGTTCGTACAACAGCCTTTCCCGTCAAGCGCTGCTCCGAAGCCTATCCCAAAAGATTTTCGCATGCCGGAAATCCCTAAATACAACGGGACAGGTACGTAACGGCGTACACCTGCGCCATAAAAGGGAACGATCTCGAAGATGACGAAATTGAGTCCGTCCTTCTGAAAAAATTCGGGAAGACCCCGTCTAAAGGAGCAATGACTTGGTACCACAACTTGCCCCCGAATTCCATCGACTCCTTCTCCATGCTCGCAGATACCTTCGTCAAGGCTCATGCAGGTGCCATTAAAATCGAAATAAGGAAGTCAGACTTGTTCAACGTCAGGCAAAAAGATAACGAGATGCTGAGGGAGTTTGTATCTCGCTTTCAAATGGAGCTAATGGATCTACCACCAGTTACCGATGATTGGGCCGTACAGGCTTTTACTCAAGGGCTCAATGCCCGAAGTTCAACGGCTTCTCAACAGCTCAAACAAAGCTTGATCGAATACCCCGCTGCCACTTGGGCGGACATACATAATCGGTATCAATCGAAGATCAGGGTCGAAGATGATCAGCTCGGGGTCTCTTCGGGATCCTCTTATCCTATCAGAACTAATGATCGGATTCTGAGAGATACTTATCGAGAGCCGAGGTCGAACAGAGATAGGCATCGACCGTACCCTGGCGATCGAAGGGCCATCCCCGGAAGACAAAGGTCCCCGAGACAGGAGAGAAGGAACGATCCTAATCAAAGGAATCGAGGACCGTTGCCAAGAAATAATTTTGAAAGAGCTACTAATCACCGAGAAGCGCCCAGACTATCCGAGTATAACTTCAACGTCGATTCAGCGACTCTTGTATCCGCCATTAAAGATACCAAATGGCCTCGGCCGCTGCAATTGGATCCGGCCAAGAGAGACCCAAACCTAATATGTAAATACCATGGTACTCATGGTCACAAAACGGAAGATTGCCGGCAGCTAAGGGAGAAGTAGCACGGTTGCTTAAAAAAGGGCATCTCCGGGAATTTCTAAGCGACCGGGCCAGAAACCATTACGGAAACAGAGACAGGCCCACAAGTCAAGAAGAACCTCAGCACACGATCAACATGATAATCGGAGGGGTAGATGCACCCCAAGGCCCGGTGTTGAAGCGCACTAAGATATCTATCACCCGGGAAAAACGTACCCGGGATTACGCAACGGAAGGAGCCTTATATTTCAGTGATAAAGATGCAGAAGGGGTTACACAGCCCCATAACGATGCCTTGGTGATATCGATGCTCGTGCATAAAATCCGGGTGAAGCGCGTACTTGTAGACCCCGGTAGTTCAGCTAATATAATTCGGTCATGGGTCGTCGAGCAGCTCAGGTTGTCGAACCAGATTATCTCCGAAGTTCGGGTCCTCAATGGTTTTAACATGGCATCAGAAATGACCAAAGGGGAAATAACACTGATGGTTAACGTCGCCGGTACTGTCAGGGCAACGAAATTTTATGTGATCGAGGGCGACATGAGATATAATGCCTTGCTCGGGAGGCCTTGGATTCATGACATCGGAGCTGTACCTTCAACATTGCATCAGATGTTGAAATTCCCATCGGCTGATGGGGTCGTCATCGTTTATGGAGAACAACATGCTGCGAGAGAAATGTTTGCAGTGCACGAGGCAACATTAAAGCGGACCACTTCTTCCCAGAAGGCCCAATAGCAATCAGAGACGCCACCTTCGACAAACGAGGGTGAGCAGGATCAACTTGACGTTGATATTTACGGGGTTCCCCGGTCATTTATCAGTCCTGACGAGTCCGATGCGACCAAATCGACAGTCGAAGAGCTCGAACAGATTTCACTCCGCAGCGATGTGCCCGATCGAAAGGTATACGTGGGCTCGGGCTTAAACTCCGAGCTCAGGAACAAATTAATTAAATTTCTTTCAACTAAGGAAGATTCCTTTGCTTGGTCCCATCTTGACATGACAGGGATACCGTCGGAAATTACAACTCACAAGCTGAGCATTGACCCAAAATTCCGGCCGGTCAAGCAAAAGAGGAGGCCTCAGTCCGAAGCCAAACAAGCGTTCATCAAGGACGAGGTAACTAAACTTTTGAATATAGGATCCATTCGGGAAGTTAAGTACCCGGAGTGGCTAGCAAATGTAGTTGTAGTTCCTAAGAAGGGAAATAAACTTAGGATGTGCATTGATTATAAAGACCTAAACAAGGCGTGTCCCAAAGACTCCTTCCCCTTGCCCAACATCGATCGCATGATCGATGCTACCGCTGGCCACGAGACTCTTAGTTTTCTCGATGCCTACTCTGGTTACAACCAGATACAAATGGATAAGGATGACCAAGAAAAATCATCCTTTATTACTAAATATGGCACTTATTGCTATAATGTGATGCCTTTCGGGCTGAAAAACGCAGGGGCTACCTACCAATGCTTAGTAAATAAGATGTTCGAAAAACAACTAGGAGTAACAATGGAAGTTTATATTGATGACATGTTAGTCAAGTCCCTGCGAGCAGAGGACCATTTGAGTCATTTGCAGGAGACATTCGACATCCTGAAAAGGTACAACATGAAGTTGAACCCTACTGCACACAACAGAGAAAGACTTCAAAAAGTTCAAGCACAACTGGTGAGACATCTAGCAGTGGAGGAACAGTTCTGGAAACAAAAAGCAGGGATGTCCTGGTTCAAAGATGGAGACAGAAATACCAAATTCTTCCATACACACGTCAACGGAAGAAGGAAAAGGTTACAACTGAAAAGAATCAAAAACAATGCAGGCACCTGGCTAGAAGAACAGGAACAGATAGTGGATGAGGCCATATCTTACTATAAGAACCAATTCACTGAACAAAGCACTCCCACAAATTTCAGAATTCTGGAAAACATCCAACAAATAATAACCACACAACAAAATGATGAGATCAACAGAATCCCAACAGCAGAGGAAGTAAAAAAAGCAATCTTCAGCCTGAACAAAGACAGTGCAGGAGGTCCTGATGGTTTCACAGGAACTTTCTACCAAACATGCTGGGAAATAATAGGAGAAGATATTCAAAACATGGTCACTGCTTTCTTCTCGGGCAGATCCCTCCCCAAAAGCATAACACATACTAACCTGGTGCTCATTCCAAAGAAAAAGGAGATAGAAACTTTCTCGGACCTAAGACCAATAAGCCTGAGCAACTTCATCAACAAGGTCTTCTCCAAAATTATTCATGAAAGATTGCTATCCATCCTCCCCTCCTTAATATCACAGGAACAGGCAGGCTTTGTCAGGGGCAGAACAATTGTGGAAAATGTCATACTGGCCCAGGAAATTATCACCGAAATTGGGAAAAGAGTTAAGGCAGGACCAAATGTGGTCATTAAACTAGACATGACCAAGGCATTCGACAAAATCTCTTGGCTCTACATTGCAAATGTCCTCAGAAAAATGGGCTTCAATGAAACTTTCATAGGCATGATTATGGACCTGCTAGGCAACAATTGGTACTCCATCCTCATCAATGGCCAACCATGTGGCTTCTTCAAGTCAACAAGAGGGGTCAAACAAGGAGACCCCCTGTCCCCCACCATTTTCATAATTGCTGCTGAAGCATTATCAAAAGGGTTAAATGCATTTCATCAAAACCCCCACTTCAAAGGTTTTGGAATGCCAAGACGAAGTCCCAGAATCAACCACCTATCATATGCAGATGACACGATCATCTTCTCATCAGCGGATGCCAATTCACTGCACTTAATCATGGAAACACTGAAAGCATATGAAACAGCCTCAGGACAGCTAATAAACAAGAATAAATCAGCTATATACATGCACCACTCAGCAACAGTAGAGCAAGGCAGGCTTTCCCATTTACATATTTAGGCTGCCCCATATTTTACTCGAGAAAGAAGATCATCTACTATCAAGACTTAGTGAGAAAGATCCAAGACAGATTGCAATCATGGAAAGGGAAAATACTTTCCATAGGAGGAAGAGCCATACTGATCAAACATGTCCTACAAAGCATGCCAATACACCTCCTATCAGTAGTGAATCCACCCAAGCAGGTCATTAACAACATCCATAAGTTGTTTGCTCAATTCTTCTGGAGCAACACCGTGGGAGGAACAAGCAAGCACTGTGCATCCTGGGACAACTTATGCCTACCACAAGAGGAGGGAGGAGCAAGCTTCAGGTCACTTCATGACATGGCAAGGGCACTCTTCTGCAAACTATGGTGGAACTTCAGAACAAAACCTAGTCTATGGAGTGCTTACATGACACAGAAATATTGCAAAGCACACAATGCAATAACTGTCCCATGGAGGAAAGGATCACAGGTTTGGAAGAAAATGCTAGAATGTAGAGATGCCATAGAACACCAAATTGCTTGGCAACTAAAGATGGGATCCTCACTCTTCTGGTATGACAACTGGACTAGGCTTGGGGCATTATGTTACTTAACACCACCAGAGTTCCCCATAGATGAAACATTCCAAAATGTAAATGACACAATTCTGAATGGCAACTAGAACTTGCACCAACTCTCAGACCATCTGCCTCAGGAAATTGTAGTACACATCAATAGCAGCATCAAACCCCCGAATGTGGAACACAGTATGGACATTCCATACTGGATGCTTCAGAGCCAAGGCCAATTCACAGTCAAGTCAGCATGGGAATTCTTGAGGAGAAGGGAGTATACCAGGAGAGCTTACGAAAATATCTGGGTGAGGGGTATCCTTTCAAAATCGCATTCTTCATGTGGAGAGTCTGGAGAGCCAAATTACCACTGGATGATATCCTAAAAAGATGGGGGTACCAACTCCCCTCAAAGTGCTGGTGTTGTGATGATCCAAAAGAAGAAAGCATGGTTCATCTCTTCTGCACATCAGCCACTGCCAACAAGATTTGGAAATACTTCATGCAAAGGGCAGGAATATCAATTGAGGAGCTAACTTTTCATCAAGCCATAGTAAAATGCTGGACT
Source organism: Nicotiana obtusifolia (assembly GCA_002018475.1). NCBI lineage: Eukaryota > Viridiplantae > Streptophyta > Magnoliopsida > Solanales > Solanaceae > Nicotiana > Nicotiana obtusifolia. The sequence goes on from MCJB01003076.1 coordinate 13,063, forward strand.
GCACAGACAGTCAACAGACTGAAGCCAATTATGCAAGCACTTCCAGCTTGCATTATATGGGAACTGTAGAAAAGGAGGAACAGCCTCAAACATGGGGAGACAGTTACAACTGGTAGAGTAATCTACCAAATATCCACAGCACTGCAAAATCTAGTGCACACAAGGAAGCCAGGAATCACAGCACCACACAGATGGCAAGACCTCATATACATGCTGGAGAATTACACCCCAAAGATAAGATACACAAAGGTCACATGGGACCCTCCTCTACAAGGATGGATAAAGATCAACACAGATGGAGCCTCAAGAGGAAACCCAGGAAGAAGCTCAATTGGATACTGCCTCAGAAATGAAACAGGAGACCTCATATATGCACTAGGGACAGAATGCCCTCAAGGAACCAATACAGTGGTAGAGGCTAGGGCAATTTTGAAAGCACTAAGATACTGCAACACACAAAGCTACACTCACATTTGGTTACAGACTGACTCAATGCTATTAAACAAGACCATTAATGGAGACTGGAAACCACCTTGGTGCATAGCGGAGCACATTAAAGACATCCTTCAATCAAAGGAATCCCTTGGAGTGGTGGTAACACACACATATAGGGAGGGAAACAAGCTAGCCGACCATCTTGCCAACTATGCACTTAACATTGATAGAATTGAATGTCATCACTTCAATCAACTTGACTCAACTGGCAGGAAAATTTTGAATGCGGACAAATTGCAATGCCCATACCTGAGAGTGCAAGTGACAAAACATTAAACACAAAATCAAAGAGAGAAGCACTCCTCAACCACATGCTATACTTACTCTTTCTAATCAAGCTTGTTAATGTGCAGGTTCATTGGAACAGGAGACTGCCTACAGCAGCAGCACAATGGAAATTATGCCAGCAAACAAAGGAAGCAAGAACAGAGCAGATATATCATGCACATCAGCAGACCTGCAATGCCAGCAACAAACTGATTCGCTCAGAACATCAAAGGAAAGATTGGAACATCAGACAAAGGAATGTTGTTAAAGACTCACATAAGGAAAATCAGCTGCGATACCAAGGAGCAGCAGAGGCACATCACAGCAACAGCCAAGAAATAATGATCTCAGCAAACAACTCTGATGATGAGATGCAATTCAATACCAGGGAACAAGAGATACATACCATAGCAGGAACAAGAAGCAGGAACATCAACAGCATTCAACAGCTCCAACAACATGGCAACAAAGACAAAAGCAGGGAGGCAAAAATGCAGCAATCAGTACATCAACACCTAAGCAATCAGCAAAAGCACATGAACAAGGAATCAGATACCACACACAGCAGGAAAGTATTCTGGAAACACACCCCCCACACACATAACCCAAACACAGGAACCTTTGACCACAGACCGAGGTTATTGGCGCAATTGCATTGTGTGGTATTAGCACCACAAGTGCTCATTCTAATGAAATTGCATCAATCACCTTGCCACTACCCAGACAATAGGACATCAAGAGAAAACAATAGGAACAAAACCTGTGACACATCCACACTCAACAGTAATAACAGTAGCATGAAGCAAACCAGCAACAGAAGAATACCTGAACACACAACATACTTCCATCTCTCAACAAAGCCAACCTTAGCAACAAAGCCAACCTTAGCAGCAAAAAGGGGAAGAAAACACACTAACAGAAACAGAAGCCAACAGCAGGCAAATCAAGAAACCACAACACACCAGGAAAGCACCAGCAAAGCAGCAACAAAAAGAAGCATACAGAGCAGCAGCACCAGCCAGACAAGACATCAGCAGAAACAACAGGATAAACAACAACCAATCCAATGCATTCACAGTCAGGGAGCAGCACACTGGGACAGAGTAATCATCAACAACACAAGCAAGCAAAACAGACAACTCTCGAGCGAACAACACTCACAAAGCAGTAAGCAGCAGCTCAGCATACTGAAGGAAAACAGAAGCACTAGCAGGAACATAACATGCAGCGAGCAGCATCTCAGCAACAACATTCAGCGCAACACCAACATGAAATATGTTCAGCAAGAAGCATCCCAGCATTCTGAAAAACAATCATTAGTACATCAGAAAAACAACAGCCCCAGCACCAACAGCAAGCAGCAGCTCAGCATACACAAGATAATTAGCAGCAACAACAGGAACAAGGCAATCAACAAGCAGCAGCTCAACACCAGCAGTGACCATAAACACGCAAATATTGACCAGCATACACTGAATCACATCGACATAGAAGTATCTCTCTCTGAAGATGTACAGATGAATATCCATCACCTTGCAAGGGATATCCACTACACCCAGTTAGTTCAGACTCACTTTATAGTTTTTGCACATCAAGGAAGAAATCTAGAAGTACTTCAATATGTTTTTGTACAGATGCCTATCCATCAACCATATAAGATGGATAGTCTTTACATCAACCTAGGTTTGACACACTTTGAATTTTTTGCACATCAAAGGAGGGACTTCCTTAACACCTTACATCACACACGTACCTATAAGACAAGGTACTTGTACTTTTTTGGGGAGGTAAGGTTCATGTCCCCCTCCATCTTTGTAAATCCTGATATTTATTAATAATAAACGACATATTTACTATAAAAAAAAGTGTGTATTCGGAGTAAGCTCGAGAAAATTCCTTGGCTTCATGGTCTCAAACCGGGGAATAGAAATCAACCCCGATAAAATCAAGGCCATCGAAGACATAATGATCGTAGACAGTGTGAAAGTAGTGCAGAAACTAACAGGTCGGATAGCAGCCCTAGGCCGATTTATATCAAGGCCTTCCGATAGGAGCCATCAGTTCTTCAACCTGCTGAAGAAGAAGAACAAGTTCTCATGGGGACCAGAATGCCAACGCGCCTTGGAAGAACTTAAAAGGTATCTCTCTAGCCCACCTTTGCTGCATACGCCAAAAGCAGGTGAGCAATTATACCTTTACCTTGCTGTGTCGGAAATAGCAATAAGCGGAGTCCTGGTCCGAGAAGAGCAAGGTACGCAATTCCCTATTTACTACGTCAGTAGAACAGTAGGAGAGGCCGAAACTAGGTACCCTCATTTAGAAAAATTAGCACTCGCGTTATTAAGTGCCTCTAGAAAGTTGAAACCGTACTTCCAATGTCACCCTATATGTGTAGTGACAACTTATCCAATTAGAAACGTTATGCACAAACTTGAGTTATCAGGTCGATTGGCCAAATGGGCCATCAAAATAAGCGGATACGATATTAAGTATCAGCCTCGAACTTCGATCAAGTCTCAAGTACTGGCTGATTTTGTTGCCGATTTCGCGCCGTCGCTTATCCCCGAGGTCGAGAAAGAGTTGATGACCAAATCGGGGACTCCTTCAGGAGTGTGGACTTTGTTCACAGACGGCGCCTCAAATTCGAAGGGATCGGAGCTTGGTATTGTACTCAAACCCCCAACCGAGAACACGATTCGACAAGCTATTAAGACTGTAAAATTGACTAACAATGAAGCAGAATATGAGGCTATGATTGCAGGTTTAGATTTGGCCAAGAACCTGGGAGCAGAAGTAGTCGAGGCCAAATGTGACTCCCTCCTCGTAGTCAACCAAGTAAATAGAACATTCGAGGTCAGAGAGGGGCGTATGCAAAGGTTTGTGGACAAACTTCAGGTCACGTTACACAGATTTAAAGAATGGACCTTACAACACATAC
>MCJB01003077.1:0-10539 GCA_002018475.1 Nicotiana obtusifolia
TCTTGATGTGAAGGCTCGACGTATGATAGAGAAGGGATGTCTAGCTTATTTGGCCTATGTTTTTGATTCGAGTGCGAAGGTTCCTTCCATGGATTTAGTACCTGTTGTGCGTGAGTTTCTAGATGTGTTTCCTGCAGACCCGCCGGGGATGCTACCCCACAGAGATATTGACCTATGTATTAATCTAGCTCCGGGCACTCAGCCCATTTCTATTCCACCATACCATATGGCCCCGCCAGAGTTGAAGGAATTGAAGGAGCAGTTGTAAGATTTGCTGGTTAAGGGATTTATTAGACCTAATGTCTCGCCCTAGGGTGCGCCCGTGATGTTCGTGAAGAAGAAAGATGGGTCGATGAGGATGTGTATAGACTATCGGCAGTTGAACAAAGTCACTATCAAGAACAAGTATCCATTGCCGAGGATTAATGACTTATTTGATCAGCTTATGGGTGCCAAAGTGTTTTCAAAGAGAATTAATTTGAGGTCTGGCTACCATCAGTTGAAGATTAGGGCATCCGATGTCTCTAAAACGGCTTTTCAGACTTAGTGTGGGCATTATGAGTTCCTAGTGATGTCATTTCGATTGACAAATGTCCCAACAACATTTAGGGATTTGATGAACCGTGTGTTCAAGCCCTACTTGGATTCTTTTATGATTGTATTCATTCATGATATCTTGATCTACTCCCGCAGTCAACAGGAGCATGAGTAGCATCTTTGGATTGTACTTTAAACTCTAAAAGATAGCCAGTTATATGCTAAGTTTTCAAAGCGTGAATTTTGGTTAGAGTCAGTCACCTTTTTGAGGCATGTTGTATTGGCAGAGGGCATTAAGGTGGATCCTAAGAAGATCGAGGCAGTTCAGAACTGGCCGATACCTAGTTCAGCTACAGAGATCCGGAGTTTTCTGGGTTTGGCGGGTTAATATTGCCGGTTCGTGGAGAGGTTTTCATCCATAGCAGCCCCATTGACTAGATTGACCTAGAAGGATGCCCCATTCAGATGGTCGAATGAGTAGCTTAGCTTTTAGAAGCTCAATACTGCTTAGACTACAGCACCAGTGTTGGTGTTGCCCACAGGTTCAGGATCCTGCACGGTGTATTGTGATGCATCTCGTACTGGACTCGATGCAGTATTGATGCAAGATGACAGGGTAATTGCATACGCATCGCGGCAGTTGAAAGTCCATGAGAAGAATTACCATGTTCATGACTTAGAGTTGGCAGCCATCGTTCACGCGCTAAAGATTTGGAGGCACTATCTTTATGGCGTGTCATATGAGGTGTTCACGGATCATCGGAGTCTACAATATATGTTCAAGCAGAAGGATCTTAACTTGAGGTAGAAGAGGTGTTTGGAGTTGTTGAAAGACTATGATATCACCATTTTATATCATCCTGAGAAGGCCAATGTGGTGGCCGATGCCTTGAGTAGAAATGCTGTGAGTATGGGTAGCCTTGGGTATATTCCAGTTGGTGAGAGGCCGCTTGAAGCAGATGTTCAGACTTTGGCCAATTAGTTTGTGAGGTTAGATGTTTCGGAGCCCAGTCGTGTCCTAGCTTGCACAGTCGCTCGGTCTTCCTTGTATGAGCGCATCAGAGAGCGTTAGTATGATGACCCCCATTTGCTCATCCTTAAGGACACAGTGCGACATGGTGGTTCAAAGCAGATTACTATTGGGGATGATGGGGTTTTTACGGATGCAAGGTCGTATTTGTATGCCCAATATGGATGGGCTTCGTGACTTGATTCTTGAGGAGGCCTACAGTTCCCGGTATTCTATTCATCCGTGTGCTGCCAAGATGTATTAGGACTTTCGGCAGCATTATTGGTGGAGGAGGATGAAGAAGGATATAGTTGTATATGTAGCTCAGTGTCTAAATTGTTAACAAGTAAAGTACGAGCATCAGAAGCCTGATGGTTCGCTTTAGAGGCTAGAGATTCCTGAGTGGAAGTGGGAGCGTATCACTATGGATTTTGTTGTTGGACTACCACGGACTCAGAAGAAGTTCGATGCGGTATGGGTCATTATGGACAGGTTGACCAAGTCGACACATTTTATTCCAGTGGCAATTACCTATTCTTCAGAGCGGTTAGCTGAGATCTACATCCGCGAAATCATCCGTTTTCACAGTGTGCATGTGTGTATCATTTTTGATCGAGGTACGCAGTTCACCTCACACTTCTAGAGGGCCGTACAACGTGAGTTGGGCACGCGAGTTGAGTGGAGTACAACATTTCACCCCTAGACGGATGGGCAGTCCGAGCGCATTATTCAGATATTGGAGGATATGCTTCGCGCTTATGTTATGGATTTCGGGAGTTCTTGGTATCAGTTCTTGCTGCTAGCAGAGTTTGCCTACAACGACAGCTACCAGTCGAGCATTTCGATGGCTCCCTATAAGGCATTATATGGGATCGGTGCCGTTCGCCAGTTGGATGGTTCGAGTCGGGAGAGGCTCGGTGTTGGGTGCCGATTTGGTTCAGGATGCCTTGGATAAGGTCAAGATCATTCAGGATCGACTTCGCACCGCTCAGTCTAGGCAGAAGAGTTATGCCGACTGTAAAGTTCGTGATGTTGCATTCATGGTTAGAGAGAGGGTATTGCTCCGGCTTTCACCCATGAAGGGTGTGATGAGGGACCCTTTGAAATTCTTGAGAAAGTGGGTGAGGTGGCTACAGGCTCGCATTGCCACCTAGTTTATCAGTAGTCCATCAAGTGTTCCATGTGTCCATGCTCCGAAAGTATCACGGTGATCCATTCCATGTGTTAGATTTTAGCTCAGTCCAATTTGACAAGGATTTGACTTGTGAGGAGGAACTGGTGGCTATTCTAGCCCGGCAGGTCAGACAGTTGAGGTCTAAGAGTTATCCTTCAGCTCGAGTGCAATGGAGAGGTTAGCCGATCGAGGCAACCACATGGGAGTCCAAGTCAGACGTGCGAAGTAGATATCCACACATTTTCACCGGTTCAGGTACCTTTCTATGTCCGTTCAAGAACGAACGTTTATTTTTGAGGTGGAGAACGTGATGACCTGATAGGTCATTTATACTTTTACCCTTCATTTCTATGTTTGGGGACCTCGAATAGCTCTATTTAGCCTTCTTCGATTTACATGCGCAGTCCGTGTCCTTTTTCCAGAAAGTTTTTATGAGAAAATTGATGAAAATATGAAATCGTACCTTAAAACTCATTTGAGTTGACTACGGTCAATGTTTTGTGTAAACCGGCCCGTATTATTGTTTTGATGGTCCCGGTGGGTCCGTAACGTGATTTGGGACTTAGGCGTATGCCCGGAATCAAATTCGGTAGTCCCTAACTTAATTAAACGTAATTTGTCAAAAACTAGCAATTTAAAGGTTTAAAGAATTCCTAAGTTTGACCATAAGTTGACTTTGTTGCTACCGGATTTGAATTTCTGTTTCGACACTTGATATAGGTTCATTTCAGTGTTTATGACTTGTCTGCAAAATTTGGTGCAAAAAGGAGTTGATTTGATGTGATTCAGACGTTCGATTATAAATTTGCATGTTCTTAAGTTTCTTTGAAAATTTTATTTTGGTGTCCGATTCGTAGCTCTAGGTGTTATTTTGATGTTTTGATCGTGCGAGCAAGTTCATATGATGTTATTATACTTGTGTGCATGTTTGGTGTGGAGCCTCAGGGGCTCGGGTGAGTTTCAAATAGGCTACGGAGTGAATTTCGAACTTAGAAAGTTGCTGATATGACCTGGTGTGCAGGACTCGAAATTGCGAGACCAGGGGTCGCAATTGCGATATATGGCCAAGTCTGTGATGCTCCTCTTTGCAAACATTCTGTTCGTAATTGTGAAGATGGCCTGGGGCAGCAGGGAACGCATTTGTGACCATTCGGTCGCTTTTGCGACCTGTCCAAGTTCGCATTTGCGAACATATCATTGCAAATGCGATGACAACAGAGATGTGGAGAGTTTGCATTTACGATTGCTTCTTCGCATTTGCAGGGTTCGCATTTGCGAACCCCAGGTCGCATTTGTGACATCTGCGCTTGGACAAATAGCTGAAGGGCGGGATTTTAGCCTCACTTTTCATATTTTGGAACCCTAAACACCGTAAAGGCGATTTACTAAGAGGATTTTCTTCCCAAAAATTATGGTATGCAACTTTAATCTATTTCTTTTCAATTACCTAAAGTGTTTTCAACATTAAATCTAGGATTTTCATGGTATAAATTAGAGATTTGGGTAGAATTAGAGATTTTTATAAATTTGGGATTTAGACCTCGAATTAAGGTCGGATTCCGAAACTAATTACATAACCGGACTCGGGGGTGTTTGGGTAATCGAGTTTTGGTTCGAATCTCGAGTTTTGACCAAGCGAGCCGGGAGTTGACTTTTGTTGACGTTTTGGAAAAAGTGTAAATATCTTTAACTTTATGTATTGTAATTGATTTTCCTAGCATTATTTGATATTATTGAGTCGATTTTTGTTAGATTCGATTGGTTTGGAGGCGGATTTTAGAGGAAAGGCCCCGGTTGAGTTTTGATTTGCTTCCGAAGCGAGGTAAGTGTTGGGTTTAACCTTGATTTGAAGGAATTAGGGACCTTTGAGCTATGTGCTACGTGAATTACATGTGTAGCGGTGTATATGCAAGGTACCGAGTATATAAACGTCTTCAAAATAGTTGTTTACATGCTTTCCCATATTTCATTTATTATCTCCTCCCATGCCTTACATGTCTTGGTTGCTTTCTATGCCTTAACTTGTTACTTGTGACCTATTACTCTTGTATTGAGATGCTTGTTTCTTCCATGATTCCATGATTAATTGTTACTTGCCTTATTTGTCTTACTTGTACACTTTAATTGTCATATTTTTGGCTTGTCTTGTTACTTTGTGTTAATTGTAGCATTTCTTGATTTGGTATGAGGTTCCTTTATGGCTTTGCTTTCATATTCTTTAATCGTAGAGATTCTTGTGATTTGAGTTGGTGAGTTGATTACATTCATTTATTTTATTTATGGATCGGGTTGCACGCTGCAACAGGTGGAATAAGGGATGACTGATATTGATATGGTGGATCGGGTTGCACACCGCAACGGATTTTATATGTGATTTGATATAGTGAAATAAGGGAGGATTATGATATTGATTCTGATTATATGGTGGGATCGGGGTTGCACACCGCAACAGATTTTATATGTGATTTTGATATGGTGAGATAAGAAAGGATTATGATATTGATTATGATTATATGATGGGATCGGGTTGGACACCGCAACGGATTTTATATGTTATTCTTGTTATTGATATAGTGAAATAAGGGAGGATTGTATTTGTACGGTGGGAACGAGTTACGCACCGCAACAGACTGTGTGTTTTGTATTCATTGTTGTATTGTGTTAGATTTCAATGCTTTCATACAGATTCTGAATACTGGTGTTTCTGGTTTTACCGGTTTCGAGGATTGAGTTTATTTTCGTAAGTTAACTGCCTTACTTTCTTGTGTTCCTTCCATGTTATTATTATTATAATGCGTAAAGGTTATTGTAAGTGACCTGCCTTAGCCTCGTCACTTCTTCGTCGAAGTTAGGCTCGGCACTTACAGAGTACATCGGGTCGATTGTACTCATTCTACACTCTGCATTTCTTGTGCAGATTTTGGAGTCAGTCCTAGGAGTGGTCAGTAGATTGCTCGGATTGATTGCTGGTTCGGAGACTTGAGGTATAGCTGCACGGCGTTCCCAGCCCTGAAGTCCCTTCTACCTTATTCTAGCTGTTTATTTCATTTCAGATAGTTGTACTTTCATTCAGACTATTATTGTATTATTCTAGTCGCCCGTGCACTTGTGACACCAGTTTTAGGATTGTATTTAGATATCACTATTGTATGATTTTCTCATTTTATTTCAGTTTATAAAGTTCTTGATTATTACTTAATTTGGATTGTTAAAAATGGCTAGAAATTTTTCTAACGTTGGCTTGCCTAGCAAATGAAATGTTAAGCGCCATCACGATTCCAGAAGTGGGAATCTCGGATTGTGACAACTATGATAGTCGCTATCACGACATGTTGAGTTTTGGATCGTGACACCTACAAAATAGGAGGGTAGGGTCACAAATTCATAGGATGCTTCGAACCTCATATTTCATCACTATTTTATTTGCTTAAAATATGTAGGTCTAGCAGTTTATATTACCTTCTCTTTCTTCAGAATTCTAAGCGTCACCAAACATTGAATTGGTCCAACTACAGTGCATCTACTCTCTTATGTTCAATTCAAAGGAGTCAGTCACTGCTTTTTACTCCTCTCTAATTGAAGTAAGGGTATACGAAGAACTAATATGTCATTTGGTTCGCGGACAAAATTATTTTAGGATTATAATTTTAGAATTAATAATCCCTTGGGTTATTTAGTGCTATTATTTTATTTGGTTTATTGAATTAAAAATGGATTATACTATATATAATTCAAAACATGTGTTTGGTTTAAAGTTGGATAAAATTCTTTTTCCTATTTCATTTTAACCTTAGATATTTCATGACTTATACATCAGCTATGAATACTCATGAAGAAATGAATGCCGGGCTCTTTCTTTCACTGCTAACCCCAAGAAGTTTCAACACCCTGAAACTTTCCATTTCGTGGAGCCCCGAGCTTGTGGTCTTCCTTTGAGTGTCAGTTCAATTGAATGAATCTGTCAAGTCAAGGAAAACGTACGTTAAGAAAATTCCACCCAACAACATTTTCTTATTATACTAACTAGATATGGTAGCCCGTGTTGTGCACGCACCCAAAAGAAATATCAACACGCCAAATATAGGCTCTAGAATTCCATTCATTAAACTGAACTGTTTTTATATGATTTATCACAATGAAGAAAAATTACAAGTATCTCTATGATGTTGGGACGTGTCAATTGGATATCAAAAATACCAAATCAAACCATTGTGTCCATCTTCCTATGGAGTAAGCCAAGCAATGAAGAGAATCCAAAATCCCAAAAGAATTTTCAGAAATGGAAACAGTTGCAGTTTTCCCCCTCATGTTCATTACACTAGCTGGTAGAAAAGCCTATAATTGGTCACATTTGGCTTGTGCCACACTAATCAAAGTCTTGCATATCTTTTTATCAGTGATCAAAGTCTTCCTTATGACATCCAATCACCACTGTTACTCGTGTCTTAGGTTGGATTTCCTGGCGGGCAGTAGCATTTTCATTCAATATTTCTTTAAGTCCAGCTATGGACCCATCAAACAAAAAACTTCTGGCTATGTGTATTGGGTCGGATACACCTAAGTGAAGACGGGTTCGGGTACAATATGAGACCGGGTCGCCCCGGTCTGGGATCAGCAAGTCGGTCGCACAGGATGAAGTAACCGAAACAAGACAACCGGTATAGTCGGCCGGGAGACGCTTCGTGATTGAGAACCGGCTCCAACCTGAACATCTCGCTAATCATCGGATATTTCGCCAGAATTAACTATCTCAACCATTATGGCCGTTATGCCATCATTTAAGGGTATTAAATCCCATAATTAATGGGATTTTTCTTGTAATCAGTTCCCAGCTTTTATTATGACTCTTACACTTACCTACGACTTTGACACTTGCCTATAAAAAAGGCGGAGACCTTTCATTAGAGGGGACGATTTATTTTTCTCATCATATAAGGCAGTTTACTTTATCATTCCTGATCATCTCTACCGTTCATCAGAATTCAATATTAAGCTCTCAATTACTGTTTGTCAAAGGACTATTCCATTGCTTACGATTCATCGCTAGTTATCATATTTTTACGGTTTGATTGCTCTATTTCACTTATTATACTCTAATTACTTACGACATATTTTTATTTGGTATCAAACTAATTTACGGATCCTTAGCTCTACGAACAAATTCAATTGTTATCCGATTTTAAGGGTAAACAGTTTGGCGCCCACCGTGGGGCTAAGGATATTAGTAAATTTTTGATACATCTTTTCTTAAAAACACAATTTTACACATACTCTTTGCAGAATTCTCTATTTTTCAGGACGCAGATTAATCATGGCACAATCACTCCCCCTCAGTAACGAGATCAACAACCAAATGGAAAACAACAATGTGCCCGGACATGAAGTCCCAGCCGATGACAATTCTCAGGTGGCGATCGAAGCCGACCAAGCATCCGGCTCGACACATAGCGTCCGAGGGGAGAACCGCTCAGGAATTCAATAGGCCTGCAAAATGGAAGTTATAAAGTCTCAGGGAACGGCATACTATCAGTAGGGATCAGATCGGAACTTTTTATTCGGACATACCGGCTCATCCAACCCCGATCTCTGTCCTCATCTATGCTCGAAAACGGGGGCTTACAGGCCCGGCGAGCTAATTTGATCAGTCCCCCTCGGAACATTCGGGGACTGTACAGCCTGAGTAGATGGTCGAGGGTGAAAGGATGCCCCCCCCTCGACCTTATCTATAAAGAAACGAAAAAGGTAGATTATACGTCATACGGAGGGATGCATTTGAGCTAAAGTAACTTGATACCTCCTACAAAATTCCACAATCATAGGATCTACAGGCCCTAATGTGAATGGATAGGTGTACACACTAATATACCCCTCTACGTATGTGGTTATGGACTCGTTGGGGGAAGGTATTATTACTTCTTTATCATCCTAATGACAATCGGCCTTGACCATGTCAAGGTATTGTGGGATAATGGAACTAATATAGTCTGAAACCGGTTCACCTCGACCGGGTACAGAAGATGGCTTCTCGACTTTAAAGTCAGTACCTATATAACACCCCGTTGGTATGAAGGCCTTCAATGGAGGTTCCACAGAAGGCTCCTCAATACCGATGGGCTCAGCCTCTTCAATAGGCTGAGCAGGGGACGATTGTCTGTGGGGAACCGACTTAGATGTTTTAGCCATGGAAATAAAACGAAGCAGAAGGATTCAGAAAGATTTTGCGATGAAGAAGATGAACAGTCTGCTCAGAGGAGATTCAAAAGAGACAAAGTGAGTTAATATGTGAGGACAAAGTGAGTTAATACGTGAAGACAAACAGATTAATCTGAAGGGGAAGGAAGTTTTTAAAAAAAAAAAAAAAAAAAAAAGCGGAGGCACAAAGCACGAGGTACGCGGCATTAAATGCACACATTTAATGCAGTGGAAAAGTACTAGGTTCTGCAAAAAAAGGTGCGCAATGATTACCTACATCGACGGTTGTGCGCGTCATTATGATGCCGTCATATATAAAATCTTTGTTGGGGATCGGTGACTTTGGCGGTTGTGGTTTCATTACACGTTTTGTGATAAGTATCGATCGTCTGGGTAATGAGCCCGAGATCCGATAATTCATATCGTTTTTTGTCCTTACTCTCCAATAAACGAGGGGACTATCTGCATTGGGTCGGATACACCTAAGTGAAGTCGGGTTCGGGTACAATATGAGACCGGGTCGCCCCGGTCTGAGATTAGCAAGTCGGTCGTGCAGGATGGAGTAACCGAAACAAGACAACCAGTATAGTCGGCCGGGAGGCGCTTCGTGATTGAGAACCGGCTCCAACCTGAACATCTCGCTAATCATCGGATATTTCGCCAGAATTAATTATCTCAACCATTATGGCCGTTATGCCATCATTAAGGGTATTAAATCCCATAATTAATGGAATTTTCCTTGTAATCAGTTCCCAGCTTTTATTGTGACTCTTACACTTACCTATGACTTTGACACTTGCCTATAAAAAAGGCGGAGACCTTTCATTAGAGGACACGATTTATTTTTCTCATGATATAAGGCAGTTTACTTTATCATTCCTGATCATCTCTACTGTTCATCAGAATTCAATATTAAGCTCTCAATGACTGTTTGTCAAAGGACTATTTCATTGCTTACGATTCATCGCTAATTATCATATTTTTACGGTTTGATTGCTCTATTTCACTTATTATACTCTATTTACGTACGACATTTAAGGGTATTAAATCCCATAATTAATGGGATTTTCCTTGTAATCAGTTCCCAGCTTTTATTGTGACTCTTACACTCACCTACGACTTTGACACTTGCCTATAAAAAAGGCGGAGACCTTTCATTAGAGGGGACGATTTATTTTTCTCATCATATAAGGCAGTTTACTTTATCATTCCTGATCATCTCTACTGTTCATCAGAATTCAATGTTAAGCTCTCAATTACTGTTTGTCAAAGGACTATTCCATTGCTTACGATTCATCGCTAATTATCATATTTTTACGGTTTGATTGCTCTATTTCACTTATTATACTCTAATTACTTACGACATATTTTTATTTGGTATCAAACTAATTTACGGATCCTTAGCTCTACGAACAAATTCAATTGTTATCCGATTTTAAGGGTAAACAGTTTGGCGCCCACCGTGGGGCTAAGGATATTAGTAAATTTTTTATACATCTTTTCTTAAAAACACAATTTTACACTTGATCTTTGCAGAATTCTCTATTTTTCAGGATGCAGATTAATCATGGCACAATCACTCCCCCTCAGTAACGAGATCAACAACCAAATGGAAAACAACAATGTG
>MCJB01003078.1:0-10538 GCA_002018475.1 Nicotiana obtusifolia
GCGGAGTTGTGTATGACTTGTACTATTTCCGTCGCTTTTATGTATTGTTTCGCTATTGTTATGTTGGGCTTTCCTAGGAAGTGAGTTAAGCGCTCTCAAGACCGAATGGTGGTTTTGGGTTGTGAAAAGTTGGTATAACAGCCCTAGGTTCATAGGTTCTAAAGGTCATGAGCAAGATTAGTAGAGTCTTGCTGATCGGTACTGACACGTCTATACTTATCTTTAAGAGGATACCGAGATGTTAGGAAAATTTCACTTTCTTTCATTATTGTGGTGCAGATTTGTTGTTTCTGAAGTTTGAACCTTTACTCTTCTATTCTCTCATAGATGGTGAGGACATGTTAAGCCAAATCAGCCAAGCAGGCACCAGCACCACCAGTCAGGGCCGAAGTAGAGGCCAAGGTAGGGCTCGCGCCAAAACGAGAGAAGCATCAATGGAGCCACCCTGTTCTCAAGTAGAGCAGCAAGTTCCGGATATCGTTGAGTCGGTAGGACCAGGTTAGACTCCAGCAGTACCTATTACTACGCCTAGTCTTTAAGAGACTTTGGCCCCGAACTTGGGTGTGTATACAAGCTTGGCTCAAGCAGATATGATACTAGTTGCACCATCTACCTCACATGCCAAGGGAGGAGCCCAAACTCCCATCGCCCGTACATTGGAGCATCTAGCTCAGGGCTATCAAACATCAGGGGTTTTGGCAGTGCAGCCAGTTGTTGCGGTGCAGGCCGGGGTTGCACCATCTTTGACTGATGAGGAGTAGAAGAGGTTAGAGAAATTCGAAAGACTTTGTTCTCCCCAGTTCAGTGGAGGAGAGTTAGAGGATGCTTAGGGTTTTCTTAATTAGTGTGATCAGATTCTTTCCACAGCAAGTCTTGTGGACTTCAATTGAGTTGACTTTACCACTTTCCAGCTGATAAGGTCAGCCTACAGGTTGTGGTAGACCCATGAGTCGGGCGGGCCCACTAGAACAACACCATTTATATGGCATCAGTTTTCAGTTCTCTTTTTAGAGAAGTTTGTTCCACAGACTCGTAGAGAGGAGTTGTGTAAGACTTGTACTATTTTCGTTGATTTTATGTCTTGTTCTGCTATTGTTATGTTGGGCTTTCCTAGGAAGTGAGTTAAGCGCTCTCAAGACCGAATGGTGGTTTTGGGTTGTGGAAAGTTGGTATCAGAGCCCTAGGTTCATAGGTTCTACAGGTCATGAGCAAGTTTAGTAGAGTCTTGCTGATCGGTACTGAGACGTCTATACTTATCTTTAAGAGGATACCGAGATGTTAGGAAAATTTCACTTTCTTTCATTATTGTGGTGTAGATTTGTTGTTTCTGAAGTTTGAACCTTTACTCTTCTATTCTCTCATATATGGTGAGGACATGTTAAGCCAAATCAGCCAAGCAGGCAGCAACACCACCAGTCAGGGTCGAAGTAGAGGCCAAGGTAGGGCTCGCGCCAAACCGAGAGAAGCATCAATGGAGCCACCTGGTTCTCAAGTAGAGCAGCAAGTTCCGGATTTAGTTGAGTCGGTAGGACAAGGTTAGACTCCAGCAGTACCTATTACAATGCCTAGTCTTTAAGGGACTTTGGACCCGATCTTGAGTGTGTATACTAGCTTGACTCAAGCAGATATGATACTAGTTGCACCATCTACCTCACATCCCAAAGGAGGAGCCCAAACTCCCACCGCCGGTACATTAGAGCAGCTACCTCAAGGCTATCAGACATCAGGGGTTTTGACAATGCACTCAGTTGTTGCGGTGCAGGCCGGGGTTGGACCATCTTTGACTGATGAGGAGTAGAAGAGGTTAGAGAGATTCGAAAGACTTCGTCCTCCCTAGTTCATTGGAGGATAGTTAGACGATGCTTAGGGTTTTCTTGATAAGTGTGATCAGATTATTCCCACAGGAGGTCTGGTGGGCTTTGATTGAGTAGACTTTACCACTTTCCAGCTGATAAGATCAGACTACAGGTGCTGGTTGACCTATGAGTCGGGCAGGCCAACTAGAACGACACCACTTACATGGTATAAGTTTTCAGTTCTCTTTTTAGAGAAGTTTGTTCCTTCAGACTCGTTGTGCGGAGTTGTGTAAGACTTGTACTATTTCCGTTGATTTTATGTGTTGTTTCGCTATTGTTATATTGGGCTTTCCTGGGAAGTGAGTTAAGCGCTCTCAAGACCGAATGGTGGTTTTGGGTTGTGGAAAGTTGGTATCATAGACCTAGGTTCATAGGTTCTACAGGTCATGAGCAAGTTTAGTAGAGTCTTGCTGATCGGTACTGAAATGTCTATACTTATCTTTAAGAGGATACCGAGATGTTAGGAAAATTTCACTTTCTTTCATTATTGTGGTGCATATTTGTTGTTTCTGAAGTTTGAATCTTCTATTCTCTCATACATGGTGAGGACATGTTCAGCCAAATCAACCAAGCAGGCAGCAGCACCACCAGTCAGGGCCAAAGTAGAGGCCAAGGTAGGGCTCGCGCCACAACGAGAGAAGCATCAATGGAGCCACCTGGTTCTCAAGTAGAGCAGCAAGTTCCGGATATCGTTGAGTCGGTAGGACCAGGTTAGACTCCAGCTGTACCTATTACTATGCCTAGTCTTTAAGAGACTTTGGTCCCGATCTTGAGTGTGTATACTAGCTTGGCTCAAGCAGATATGATACTAGTTGCACCATCTACCTCACATCCCAAAGGAGGAGCCCAAACTCCCACCGCCGGTACATTAGAGCAGCTAGCTCAGGGCTATCAAACATCAGGGGTTTTGGCAGTGCAGCCAGTTGTTGCGGTGCAGGCCGGGGTTGGACCATCTTTGACTGATGAGGAGTAGAAGAGGTTAGAGAGATTCGAAAGACTTCGTCCTCCCTAGTTCATTGGAGGATAGTTAGACGATGCTTAGGGTTTTCTTGATAAGTGTGATCAGATTATTCCCACAGGAGGTCTGGTGGACTTTGATGGAGTAGACTTTACCACTTTCCAGCTGATAAGATCAGACTACAGGTGCTGGTTGACCTATGAGTCGGGCAGGCCAACTAGAACGACACCACTTACATGGTATAAGTTTTCAGTTCTCTTTTTAGAGAAGTTTGTTCCTTCAGACTCGTTGTGCGGAGTTGTGTAAGGCTTGTACTATTTCCGTTGATTTTATGTGTTGTTTCGCTATTGTTATATTGGGCTTTCCTAGGAAGTGAGTTAAGCGCTCTCAAGACCGAATGGTGGTTTTGGGTTGTGAAAAGTTGGTATCATAGCCCTAGGTTCATAGGTTCTACAGGTCATGAGCAAGTTTAGTAGAGTCTTGCTGATCGGTACTGAGACGTCTATACTTATCTTTAAGAGGATACCGAGATGTTAGGAAAATTTCACTTTCTTTCATTATTGTGGTGTAGATTTGTTGTTTCTGAAGTTTGAACCTTTACTCTTCTATTCTCTCATAGATGGTGAGGACATGTTAAGCCAAATCAGCCAAGCAGGCAGCAACACCACCAGTCAGGGTCGAAGTAGAGGCCAAGGTAGGGCTCGCGCCAAACCGAGAGAAGCATCAATGGAGCCACCTGGTTCTCAAGTAGAGCAGCAAGTTCCGGATTTAGTTGAGTCGGTAGGACCAGGTTAGACTCCAGCTGTACCTATTACTACGCCTAGTCTTTAAGAGACTTTGGCCCCAATCTTGGGTGTGTATACAAGCTTGGCTCAAGCAGATATGATACTAGTTGCACCATCTACCTCACATGCCAAGGGAGGAGCCCAAACTCCCATCGCCCGTACATTGGAGCATCTAGCTCAGGGCTATCAAACATCAGGGGTTTTGGCAGTGCAGCCAGTTGTTGCGGTGCAGGCCGGGGTTGCACCATCTTTGACTGATGAGGAGTAGAAGAGGTTAGAGAAATTCGAAAGACTTCGTCCTCCCCAGTTCAGTGGAGGAGAGTTAGAGGATGCTTAGGGTTTTCTTAATCAGTGTGATCAGATTCTTTCCACAGCAAGTCTTGTGGACTTCAACTGAGTTGACTTTACCACTTTCCAGCTGATAAGGTCAGCTTACAAGTGGTGGTAGACCTATGAGTCGTGCAGGCCTGCTAAAACGACACCACTTATACGACATCAGTTTT
This sequence comes from Nicotiana obtusifolia, assembly GCA_002018475.1. Lineage (NCBI taxonomy): Eukaryota > Viridiplantae > Streptophyta > Magnoliopsida > Solanales > Solanaceae > Nicotiana > Nicotiana obtusifolia. The sequence goes on from MCJB01003078.1 coordinate 4,103, forward strand.
CAGTTCTCTTTTTAGAGAAGTTTGTTCCACAAACTCGCAGTGAGGAGTTGTGTAAGACTTGTACTATTTCCGTTGATTCTATATCTTGTTCCGCTATTGTTATGTTGGGCTTTCCTAGGAAGTGAGTTAAGCGCACTCAAGACTGAATGGTGGTTTTGGGTTGTGAAAAGTTGGTATCATAGCCCTAGGTTCATAGGTTCTACAGGTCATGAGCAAGTTTAGTAGAGTCTTGCTGATCGGTACTGAGATGTCTATACTTATCTTTATGAGGATACCGAGATGTTACGAAAATTTCACTTTCTTTCATAATTGTGGTGCAGATTTGTTGTTTCTGAAGTTTGAACCTTTACTCTTCTATTCTCTCATAGATGGTGAGGACATGTTAAGCCAAATCAGCCAAGCAGGCAGCAGCACCACCAGTCAGGGCCGAAGTAGAGGCCAAGGTAGGGCTCGCGCCAAAACGAGAGAAGCATCATTGGAGCCACCTGGTTCTCAAGTAGAGCAGCAAGTTCCGGATATCGTTGAGTCGGTAGGACCAGGTTAGACTCCAGCAGTACCTATTACTACGCCTAGTCATTAAGAGACTTTGGCCCCGATCTTGGGTGTGTATACAAGCTTGGCTCAAGCAGATATGATACTAGTTGCACCATCTACCTCACATCCCAAAGGAGGAGCCCAAACTCCCACCGCCGGTACATTGGAGCAGCTAGCTCAGGGCTATCAGACATCAGGGGTTTTGACAGTGCAGTCAGTTGTTGCGGTGCAGGCCGGGGTTGGACCATCTTTGACTGATGAGGAGTAGAAGAGGTTAGAGAGATTCAAAAGACTTCGTCCTCCCTAGTTCATTGGAGGATAGTTAGACGATGCTTAGGGTTTTCTTGATAAGTGTGATCAGATTATTCCCACAGGAGGTCTGGTGGACTTTGATGGAGTTGACTTTACCACTTTCCAGCTGATAAGATCAGACTACAGGTGCTGGTTGACCTATGAGTCGGGCAGGCCAACTAGAACGACACCACTTATATGGTATAAGTTTTTAGTTCTCTTTTTAGAGAAGTTTGTTCCACAGACTCGTTGTGCGGAGTTGTGTAAGACTTGTACTATTTCCGTTGATTTTATGTGTTGTTTCGCTATTGTTATATTGGGATTTCCTAGAAAGTGAGTTAAGCGCTCTCAAGACCGAATGGTGGTTTTGGGTTGTGAAAAGTTGGTATCGTAGCCCTAGGTTCATAGGTTCTACAGGTCATGAGCAAGTTTAGTAGAGTCTTGCTGATCGGTACTGAGACATTTATACTTATCTTTAAGAGGATACCGAGATGTTAGGAAAATTTCACTGTCTTTCATTATTGTGGTGTAGTTTTGTTGTTTCTGAAGTTTGAACCTTTACTCTTCTATTCTCTCATAGATGGTGAGGACATGTTAAGCCAAATCAGCCAAGCAGGCGGCAGCACCACCAGTCAGGGCCGAAGTAGGGGCAAAGGTAGGGCTCGCGCCAAACCGAGAGAAGCATCAATGGAGCCACCTGGTTCTCAAGCGGAGCAGCAAGTTTCGAATATCATTTAGTCGGTAGGACCATCTTAGACTGCAGCAGTACCTATTACTACGCCTAGTCTTTAGGAGACTTTGGCCCAGATCTTGAGTGTGCATACAAGCTTGGCTCAAGCAGATATGATCCTAGTTGCACCATCTACCTCACATGCCAAGGGAGGAGCCCAAACTCCCATCGCCCGTACATTGGAGCAGCTAGCTCAGGGCTATCAAACATCAGGGGTTTTGACAGTGCAGCCAGTTGTTGCGGTGCAGGCCGGGGTTGGACCATCTTTGACTGATGAGGAGTAGAAGAGGTTAGAGAAATTCGAAAGACTTCGTCCTCCCCAGTTCAGTGGAGGAGAGTTAGAGGATGCTTAGGGTTTTCTTAATCAGTGTGATCAGATTCTTTCCACAGCAAGTCTTGTGGACTTCAACTGAGTTGACTTTACCACTTTCCAGCTGATAAGGTCAGACTATAGGTGGTGGTTGACCTATGAGTCGGGCAGGCCCGCTAGAACGACACCACTTATGTGGTATAAGTTTTCAGTTCTCTCTTTACAGAAGTTTGTTCCACAGACTCGCAGTGCGGAGTTGTGTAAGACTTGTACTATTTTTGGTTGATTTTATGTATTGTTCTGCTATTGTTATGTTGGGCTTTCCTAGGAAGTGAGTTAAGCGCTCTCAAGACCGAATGGTGGTTGTGGGTTGTGAAAAGTTGGTATCATTGCCCTAGGTTCATAGGTTCTACAGGTCATGAGCAAGTTTAGTAGAGTCTTGCTGATCGGTACTGAGACGTCTATACTTATCTTTAAGAGGATACCGAGATGTTAGGAAAATTTCACTTTCTTTCATTATTGTGGTGTAGATTTGTTGTTTCTGAAGTTTGAACCTTTACTCTTCTATTCTCTCATAGATGGTGAGGACATGTTAAGCCAAATCAGCCAAGCAAGCACCAGCACCATCAGTCAGGGCCGAAGTAGAGGCCAAGGTAGGGCTCACGCCACAACGAGAGAAGCATCAATGGAGCCACCTGGTTCTCAAGTAGAGCAGCAAGTTCCGAATATCGTTGAGTCGGTAGGACCAGCTTAGACTCCAGCAGTACCTATTACTACGCCTAGTCTTTAAGAGACTTTGGCCCCGATCTTGAGTGTGTATACAAGCTTGGCTCAAGCAGATATGATACTAGTTGCACCATCTACCTCACATGCCAAGGGAGGAGCCCAAACTCCCACCGCCGGTACATTGGAGCAGCTAGCTCAGGGCTATCAGACATCAGGGGTTTTGAAAGTGCAGCCAGTTGTTGCGGTGCAGGCCGGGGTTTGGACCATCTTTGACTGATGAGGAGTAGAAGAGGTTAGAGAAATTCGAAAGACTTCGTCCTCCCCAGTTCAGTGGAGGATAGTTAGAGGATGCTTAGGGTTTTCTTGATCAGTGTGATCAGATTATTCCCAGAGCAGGTCTTGTGGACTTCAATGGAGTAGACTTTACCACTTTCCAGCTGATAAGGTCAGACTACAGGTGGTGGTAGACCTATGAGTTGGGCAGGCCCGCTAGAACGACACCACTTATATGGTATAAGTTTTCAGTTCTCTTTTTAGAGAAGTTTGTTCCACAGACTCGCAGTGCGGAGTTGTGTAAGACTTGTAGTATTTCCGTTGATTTTATGTATTGTTCCACTATTGTTATGTTGGGCTTTCCTAGGAAGTAAGCGCTCTCAAGATCGAATGGTGGTTTTGGGTTGTGAAAAGTTGGTATCATAGCCCTAGGTTCATAGGTTCTACAGGTCATGAGAAAGTTTAGTAGAGTCTTGCTGATCGGTACAGAGACGTCTATACTTATCTTTAAGAGGATACCGAGATTTTAGGAAAATTTCACTTTCTTTCATTATTGTGGTGCAGATTTGTTATTTCTGAAGTTTGAACCTTTACTTTTCTATTCTCTCGTAGATGGTGAGGACATGTTCAGCCAAATCAGCCAAGCAGGCAGCAGCACCACCTGTCAGGGCCGAAGTAGAGGCCAAGGTAGGGCTCTCGCCAAAACGAGTGAAGCTTCAGTGGAGCCACCTGGTTCTCAGGTAGAGCACCAAGTTCCGGATATCGTTGAGTCGGTAGGACCAGGTTAGACTCCAGCAGTACCTATTACTACGCCTAGTCTTTAAGAGACTTTGGCCCCGATCTTGGGTGTGCATACAAGCTTGGCTCAAGCAGATATGATACTAGTTGCACCATCTACCTCACATGCCAACGGAGGAGCCCAAACTCCCACCGCCGGTACATTGGAGCAGCTAGCTCTCAGGGCTATCAGACATCAGGGGTTTTGACAGTGCAGTCAGTTGTTGCGGTGCAGGCCGAGGTTAACCATCTTTGACTGATGAGGAGTAGAAGAGGTTAGAGAGATTCGAAAGACTTCGTCCTCCCTAGTTGAGTGGAAAATAGTTAGAGGATGCTTAGGGTTTTGTTGATCAGTGTGATCAGATTATTCCAACAGCAGGTCTGGTGGACTTTGATGGAGTAGACTTTACCACTTTCCAGCTGATAAGATCAGACTACAGGTGCTGGTAGACCTATGAGTCGGGCAGGCCCGCTAGAACGACACCACTTATATGGTATAAGTTGTCAGTTCTCATTTTAGAGAAGTTTGTTCCACAGACTCGCAGTGCGGAGTTGTGTATGACTTGTACTATTTCCGTCGCTTTTATGTATTGTTTCGCTATTGTTATGTTGGGCTTTCCTAGGAAGTGAGTTAAGCGCTCTCAAGACCGAATGGTGGTTTTGGGTTGTGAAAAGTTGGTATAACAGCCCTAGGTTCATAGGTTCTAAAGGTCATGAGCAAGATTAGTAGAGTCTTGCTGATCGGTACTGACACGTCTATACTTATCTTTAAGAGGATACCGAGATGTTAGGAAAATTTCACTTTCTTTCATTATTGTGGTGTAGATTTGTTGTTTCTGAAGTTTGAACCTTTACTCTTCTATTCTCTCATAGATGGTGAGGACATGTTAAGCCAAATCAGCCAAGCAGGCACCAGCACCACCAGCCAGGGCCGAAGTAGAGGCCAAGGTAGGGCTCGCGCCAAAACGAGAGAAGCATCAATGGAGCCACCTGGTTCTCAAGTAGAGCAGCAAGTTCCGGATATCGTTAAGTCGGTAGGACCGGCTTAGACTCCAGCAGTACCTATTACTACGCCTAGTCTTTAAGAGACTTTGGCCTCGATCTTGGGTGTGTATACAGGCTTGGCTCAAGCAGATATGAGACTAGTTGCACCATCTACCTCATATGCCAAGGGAGGAGCCCAAAATCCTACCGCCCATACATTGAAGCAGCTAGCTCAGGGCTATCAAACATCAGGGGTTTTGACAGTGCAACCAGTTGTTGCGGTGCAGGCGGGGGTTGGACCATCTTTGACTGATGAGGAGTAGAAGAGGTTAGAGAAATTCGAAAAACTTCGTCCTCCCCAGTTCAGTGGAGGAGAGTTAGAGGATGCTTAGGGTTTTCTTAATCAGTGTGATCAGATTCTTCCCACAGCAAGTCTTGTGGACTTCAATTGAATTGACTTTACCACTTTCCAGCTGATAAGGTCAGCCTACAGGTTGTGGTAGACCAATGAGTCGGGCGGGCCCACTAGAACAACACCATTTATATGGCATCAGTTTTCAGTTCTCTTTTTAGAGAAGTTTGTTCCACAGACTCGTAGAGAGGAGTTGTGTAAGACTTGTACTATTTCCGTTGATTCTATATCTTGTTCCGCTATTGTTATGTTGGTGTTTCCTAGGAAGTGAGTTAAGCGCTCTCAAGACTGAATGGTGGTTCTGGGTTGTGAAAAGTTGGTATCATAGCCCTAGGTTCATAGGTTCTACAGGTCATGAGCAAGTTTAGTAGAGTCTTGTTGATCGGTACTGAGACGTCAATACTTATCTTTAAGAGGACACCGAGATGATAGGAAAATTTCACTTTCTTTCATTATTGTGGTGTAGATTTGTTATTTCTGAAGATTGAACCTTTACTCTTCTATTCTCTCATAGATGGTGAGGACATGTTAAGCCAAATCAGCCAAGCAGGCAGCAGCAGCACCAGTCAGGGCCGAAGTAGAGGCCAAGGTAGGGCTCGCGCCACAACGAGAGAAGCATCATTGGAGCCACCTGGTTCTCAAGTAGAGCAGCAAGTTCCGGATCTCGTTGAGTCGGTAGGACCAGGTTAGACTCCAGCAGTACCTATAACTACGCCTAGTCTTTAAGAGACTTTGGCCCCGATCTTGGGTGTGTATACAAGCTTGGCTCAAGCAGATATGATACTAGTTGCACCATCTACCTCACATGCCAAGGGAGGAACCCAAAATCCCACCGCCGGTACATTGAAGCAGCTAGCTAAGGGCTATCAAACATCAGGGGTTTTGACAGTGCAACCTGTTGATGCGGTGCAGGCCGGGGTTGGACCATCTTTGACTGATGAGGAGTAGAAGAGGTTAGAGAAATTCGAAAGACTTCGTCCTTCCCAGTTTAGTGGAGGATAGTTAGAGGATGCTTAGGGTTTTCTTGATCAGTGTGATCAAATTATTCCCACAGCAGGTGTTGTGGACTTCAATGGAGTAGACTTTACCACTTTCCAGCTGATAAGGTCAGACTACAGGTGGTGGTAGACCTATGAGTTGGGCAGGCTCGCTAGAACGACACCACTTATATGGTATAAGTTTTCAGTTCTCTTTTTAGAGAAGTTTGTTCCACAGACTCGCAGTGCGGAGTTGTGTAAGACTTGTACTATTTTTGTTGATTTTATGTATTGTTCCGCTATTGTTATGTTGGGCTTTCCTAGGAAGTGAGTTAAGCGCTCTCAAGACCGAATGGTGGTTTTGGGTTGTGAAAAGTTGGTATCATTGCCCTAGGTTCATAGGTTCTACAGGTCATGAGCAA
>MCJB01003079.1:0-10537 GCA_002018475.1 Nicotiana obtusifolia
AGGTGTTACCACACATGGGTTGCCTCCCATGAAGCACTTGATTTAACGTCGTGGCACGACGAAGTTGGTGTTCCGTTGGAGTCACTCAATGGTCGGGCACGGACCATCTTTGAGAGCCAGCTGCTCAACCAAATGTTTTTCGCCATCTATGCCCAAGTAGTGTTTGATTTGTTGGCCATTTACTTTGAATTTCCGGAGCCCATCTTCCGATGCTAGTTCCACAGCTCCAAAAGGAGAGACATTGACCACTTTGAATGGACCGGACTATTTTGATTTGAGCTTGCCGAGAAACAATTAGCCTTGAGTTAAAGAGTAATACCAAGTCACCCGACTTGAAATCTCTTTTCAAAATCTTCTTGTCATGGATGAACTTCATCCTTTCTTTGTACACAGCTGCACTTTCATAAGCATGGAAACGGAATTCCTCCATTTCATTGAGTTGTGTTAACCTCAAATTTGCAGCTTCAGCCCAGTCCAAGTTCAACCTTTTTAACGCCCACATAGCCTTGTGCTCCAATTCCACGGGCAGATGACAAGCTTTTCCGAAGACTAACCGATAAGGAGAAGTACCAATAGTAGTCTTGTACGCCGTGCGGTATGCTCACAATGCATCATCTAGCTTCCTTGACCAGTCGGTCCTGTTTGCATTAACAGTCTTTGCTAGAATGCTCTTGATCTCCCGGTTGGAAACCTCAACTTGACCACTTGATTGCGGATGATAAGGTGTGGCTAGCTTGTGCTTGATGCCATATTTCTCAAGTAGAACCTTGAAAGCCTTGTTACAGAAATGAGACCCACCATCACTAAGAATGGCTCTGAGAGTGCCAAACCGAGTGAAGATGTTTTTCTTCAAGAATGTGGTCCCACTCCTTGCCTCGTTGTTTGGTAAGGTGATCGCTTCAACCCATTTGGACACATAGTCCACTGCTACCAAAATATATTTCATCCCGCAAGAGCTTACAAAGGGACCCATGAAATCAATTCCCCACACGTCGAAGATCTCTATCTCCACCACAAAGTGCATTGGCATTTCATGCCTCTTGGAGATTGAACCTTGTCTTTGACATTGGTCACAAGCCTTGACCATTTGATTGGCATCATGATAGATTGAAGGCCAATAGTAACCACATTCAAGAACCTTAGCCGTCGTTCGATTTCCTCCATGATGACCCCCAATCGGTGAGTTGTGGCATGCCTTTAGAATTGGCGTAATCTCTTCTTCTGGAACACACCTTCTGATAATATTTTCAGCACAAACATGGAACAAGAATGGCTCCTCCCTTTAGTATTGCCGGCAGTCTCTCAAAAACTTCTTCTTTTGATGGGATTCCAATCCGTTCGGGATAAGGTCACTAACTAAATAGTTAGCAATATCGGCATACCAAGGAGCAAAAGTGATAGATAGTGCCAATATGTGTTCATCCAGGAATGCATCGTTGGTTTCAACATCTCCCTTTGGTCTCCCTGCTTCTTCAACCCATGACAAATGATCCACCACTTGATTTTGAGTTCACTTGCGATCCTTGACTTCGAAGTCAAACTCTTGCAACAACAAGACCCATCAAATCAACCGAGGCTTTGCATCCTTCTTTTCCATGAGATACCGAAGAGCCGCATGATCTGTGTACATTATCACCTTGGATCCCAACAAATAAGCCCGAAACTTCTCAAAGGCATAGACAATGGCAAGAAGTTCTTGCTCAGTCACCGTGTAATTCATTTGTGCCCCATTGAGTGTTTGCTTGCATAGTAGACCAAGTGAAGAACCTTGTTGTGACGTTGGTCAAGCATTTCCCTAATGGCTACAACACTGGCGTCACACATGAGCTCGAAAGGAAGAGACCAATCGGGTGTGACAATAATAGGTGTCGTGGTGAGCCTTTGCTTCAACTCCTCAAAGGCTTTGAGGCATTTCTCGTCAAACACAAATTTGGCATTCTTCTCAATGAGTTTTCACATAGGATTTGCAAGCCTGGAGAAGCCCTTTATGAAGCGCCTATAGAACCCGGCATGCCCTAAGAAACTTCGAACACCCTTAACGGAAGTAGGTGGAGGAAGCTTAGAAATAATCTCTATCTTTGCCCGGTCAACCTCTATGCCATGCTTTGAAATTTTATGCCCCAACACGATGCCTTCATCCACCATGAAGTGACATTTCTCCCAATTGAGCACAAGGTTGGTCTCTTCACATCTCTTAAGCACTTGTCTAAGATTGTTAAGACAATGCTAAAAGACTCACCTACCACCGAGAAGTCGTCCATGAAGACTTCTAGAAAATCCTCTACCATGTCGGAGAAAATGGACATCATGCATCTATGAAAGGTAGTCGGAGCGTTGCATAAACCAAATGGCATCCGGCTAAAAGCAAACGTTCCATAGGGGCAAGTGAATGTTGTCTTCTCTTGATCCTCCAATGCTATGTTGATTTGGTTGTAGCCGGAATATCCATCAAGGAAACAATAGAATGACCTTCCCGCTAGCCGATCAAGCATTTGATCAATAAAAGGCGTAGGAAAATGGTCCTTGCATGTGGCATTGTTGAGTTTCCGATAATCCATACACACCCTCCAGTCGGTCACCGTTCTTGTTGGGATGAGCTCATTTTTCTCATTTTCAATTACAGTCATGCCTCCCTTTTTCGGCACACATTGCACCGGGCTCACCCAAGAACTATCCGCAATGGGGTAGACTACCCCGGCATCCAACCATTTGATGATTTCTTTATTTACCACCTCTTGCATTGACGGGTTCAACCGTCGTTGATGTTCTACACTCGGTTTGGTCTCACTTTCCAATTGGATTTTATGCTCGCAAGTTCCTGCGGGAATCCCACGAATATCCGCAATTGTCCATCCAATGGCTTGCCTATGCTCCTTCAAGACTTTCAACAATCGTTCCACCTGCACATCATTCAACAAAGAAGAAACGATTACCGGTAAAGTATCATTTGAACCAAGAAATTTATACCTCAAGTGCGGAGGAAGTGGTTTGAGCTCTAGTTGTGGTGGCTCAATAATAGATGGCTTTGCGGGAGGTGTGGCTCTATTCTCCAAGTCGAGAGAGAGCTTTTCCGGAGCATAAGTGTTAGAACCAAGCCCCTCCAGTGCATTCACCAATTCCATATATCCCTCCATATCCTCACCATCAAAGTTCACCAAAATAGCCGCCAATGCATCACCGAGGCATTGTTCTTCCATTTTCATTTCAACCGCATCTTCCACCTCATCAACTATATCAATCACCGAAATGTTTTCATACTCATGTGGCAGTTTCATACCGTTGCTTGCTTGGAATGTGACCTCTTCATCATTCACACGGAATTTGATTTCATTCCATTCCGAATCCATGAGTGCTTTTCCTGTGGCTAGGAATGGTCTCCCCAAGATGATAGGGATCTCTTTTTCAACCGCACAATCAAGGATTACAAAATCGGCGGGTAAATGAAATCTCCCACTTTTACAATCACGTCATCAACAATTCTTACCGGTCTCTTGATGGAACGATCGTCCATTTTCAATCTCATACTTGTTGGCCTTGGCATTCCTAATCCCGCTTGTTTGTAAATGGAAAGCGGCAGTAAGTTAATGCTAGCCCCATTATCACAAAGGGCCCTTGCAAAATCACGCGCCCCGATAGTGCATGGAATAGTAAAGGCTCCCGGGTATTCTTTCTTTTGAACGGTGGTTGTGGCAATAATAGAACTAACCCGGTGAGTCATGTTCACCAACTCATTCTTGGTGGTGCTCTTCTTGGTGATCAAATCTTCAAATATTTGGCAAAACCTGGCATCTCTTGAAAAGCTTCCAAGAATGGGATGTTTACCGATAATTGCTTTAGAATGTCATAGAACTTCTCGAGTTTGCTATCATCAACCCTTCTTAAAAGTCTTTGAGGAAAAGGAGGAGGAGGTCTAGGAATAGGCGGAAGAATTTTTGGTGTCTCTTTTGCCTTTTCCTTTACCACTTCCCGGTTCTCTTCTTGCACTTGCACATCTTCCGGAATTTTCTCAATTTCAACAACACTTGGCTCTTCAACCTCAACCCCTTTCTCTAACTCTTCTACCACAACCACATGTTCACCCTCTCCTTGTAGTACCTTTCCACTCCTAGTAATAATCTCTATGACATGAGAAGTTGTGCCACTCCCACTACCCTTTTGGTTCACAATTGTGTCACTAGGGAGTGTTCCCTTTTGCTTTGGATTTTGCTCCATAGAGAGGTCTCTCAGTTGCATCTCCAATTTTTGAATGGATGCGGTATGAGAGCCAGCAAGCTCGGTCATGTTCCTCATAGAAGTGTCAGATTTTTCTTGATTTTGCAATACCCGTTCAAGCATACTTTCCAACTTAGACTCGCTTGAGGAACCTTGATTTGAATATTGAGCCTTTGGGGGAACATAGGGATTTGAACTCCAGTTTGAGAAGTTGTTGTTGTCGTTCCAATTTCCTTGGTTTGAGCCACCTTGGTCATTTCGCCATTGTTGGTGGCCTTGCCCTTGCGGGTTTGGCCTCCATTGATTTTGTGGTCCTTGACCTTGGTATTGTTGCCTTTGATACCCACCTTGAGAGTTGTTGACATAATTTGCTTCCTCAAAATCCTCATTTGATATGGGTTGCACATCCTCAACCACATTTACCTTCTTCGTTTGGCTTTCGGTGAACATCTTTGTCAACACATTAACATTTGTAGCAATCTCTGCAATCACTTGATCTCTCTCTCTTGATTTTCCTTGATCATGTTGCTCAAGGAAGGAGAGCCATATGTAATTCCACCTGTGGTTTCCTTGGAATGCCATGCTTGATTATGTTTTGCCATTTTGTCAAGTATTTGTGTCACCCTTGCAAATGATTTGTCCATGAAAGATCCGGCAGCTGCATTCTTGGCTATAGATTGGTTCATCGGATCCAAGCCCATGTAGAATTTCTCCAACAAAATAGAATCCGGGAAACCATGGTTGGGAGACCTCAGCAAATATAATTTGAAACGATCCCATGCCTCATGTAGATGTTCTAACCGGTACTTGCTTGAAAAAGAAGATTTTATCCCGGAGCTCAGACTTCTTACTTTGCGGGAACCATTTAGACAAGAAGGCTCGGACAAGTTCGGGCCAGGAATGAATGGAGTTTGGGGGAAGATTTTGAAGCCATTTCCTTGTGTCCCCAGCTAGAGAGTACTTGAAGCATCTCAACCTTAGGGCATCATCAAAGACATTATTCTGCTTATGCATTGCACACACACCCAAGAAGTTTCTATGATGTTGTGTTGGATCATCATCAGTGGAATTCCTGAAAAACCCCTCCATTTTGAGCATAAGGATTAAACCGTGTTCCACCTTGAAAGTTGCAGTGCCAACGGCCGGAGGTACAATAGCATTTGTATCCTCAATGTACTCCTCGATATCCGCAAAAGGATTTTCTTCCATTTCTGCCTCCACGTCTTCACCATATTCGGACATGTTTTCCTATCAACACCAAGCAAAACAAGCAAAGTGTGATAGAATAGAATAAAACGTACAGTAAAGCACACACTAAGTAGTAATTTCAAAACCGTATTCCCCGGCAACGGCGCCAAAATTTGATACGCTCAAATTACACTTTAATAAATAGTGTAAGGCGGTCGATGTCAAATATAATAACCCAACAAGGTTGGGGTCGAATCCCACAAGGAATAGGTGTGAAAAGGTTACTTGACTAGTGTGTTACTCGACTAAAGTCGTAATTCTATCCAGTTAACCGTAACAAGAGTATGTATTAATGGTAACAACAGTATGAATTCATTTTGGTTTTAGATGATGGCTAATTGAAATATTGAGAATGTAGATAATTTGATTAAAGAAACCAAGGTTATGTCCCCATTAATGAAGTGTAATGCTACCGGTGTTAATATGATATATTTCTAATGGAAGATCCTTTTGGTATGCAAATGATGTCTAAATGACTACCCGATATTTTTCAATAGTTAGGTAGTATTTCCTCTTTATAATTTTTCCAAATATAAAAGAGTTGCAATTAAGAACAATCAATTTATGCCAACTAAAACCCACTTATTCCTAAGCGATTTTATTAAACAAGGTTTAAAGCCTTGAGTCTTTGATTTACTTCTACCAAATTCTACCCCACTTTCCCAAGCAAAGCAAGAATTTAATGGCACTTGTTAATGTTTGCAACCACCAACAATAAATGAAGAATTAGAAGTAAACAAATATCAACCAACCATTATATATATATTCAATGTTAAATACCCATTAACATAATACCCATTTAGGGTCCACAACCTTAGTATTTAAAGTTAGCTACTCATACTAAAATACAAAAGCAAGAGAATATTAAATGCCATAAAGCTTACAAAGTGAAATATATTTGACCCAAAAGCTTCCAAAAGAGAGGAATATTAATGCCTTGTATTGTAGCTTTAAAGTCATAATAGATAGAGCCCACAAAACCCCAATAAATCTATTTATAGAGGGCCAAAATCAGGACAAAAATCGGACAATACTGCCCTTTCAGGTTGAATATGCGACCGCATTTCTATCGCATAACAGACATGCGGTCCGCATTTTTGACATGGCCATCGCAGATTGTAACCCTAGTTTCGCCTTCACCGCGTTCATGGTTTGCGTTCCCCATTGTAGAAATGCGACCGCATCTTGCATCGCATTTCTTCCTTCAGTAGACTTCATGTTTAGTTTGCGGTTACTTCTGCGGCTCATAAACAGGTTATGCGATCGCAAATGAGACTGTATTTTTGACATTGAACTTTGCCTAGAAATCTGTTTTGATCTGCGATCTCGGTGTGAAACATGCGGCTCGCATGTGGGTTTTGCGATAGCATATCCACATTTGCGATGCCTTTTTGCTCTTTTCATGTCTTTTTGTGGCTTCTTAAACTAGTTTCCATGCTCTTAGGTCCTTACGCCTGATAAACTGCAAAAATACTAAAATTACATAAGTACAAAGGGAAATTGAATTCAAAACAAGCTAAAATCTAAGCAATTAGTATCAAATGTGCCGAAATTCTCCAGCACATCAGAGACCCTATGTTGGAAAAGAGAATAGGGAATGGAGACCCTATGTCTAAAATAACTTCAACTAGGGAGTGGAGAACCTATGTTGTAAAAAAGACTAGCATGTGGAGACCCTCTGTCTAAAATAACTTCAACTAGGGACTAGAGTCCCTATGTTGGAAAAAAGACTAGGGAGTGGAGACACTATGTCTTAAATAAAATCAACTGGGGAGTGGAGACTCTATGTTGGAAGAGTGGAGACTCTATGTTGGAAAATGAGATTAGGGAGTGGAGACCCTAAGTATAAAATAACTTCAATTAGGTAATGAAGACCCTATGTTGGAAAGAGACTAGGAAGTGGAGACTCTATGTCTAAATAACTTCAACTAGGGAATGGAGACCCTATGCTGGGAAAGGAGACTAGGTAGTGGAGACCCAATATGTTGGAAAAGAGTCCAGTGAATGGAGACCCTATGTTTAAAATAACTTCAACTAGGGAGTGGAGAGCCTATGTTAGAAAAGAGACTAGGGAGTGGAGAGCCTATGTTGGAAACGAGACTAGGGAGTGGAGACCCTATGTCTAAAAATTAATAATCAACTACGTAGTGGAGACCCTATATTAAAAATGAGACTATGAAGTGAAGACCCTATGTCTAAAATAAAATCAACTAGAGAGTCGAGACCCTATGTTGGCAAAGGAGACTAGGGAGTGGAGACCCTATGTCTAAAATAAAATCAACTAGGGAGTGGAGCCCCTATGTTGGAAAAGAGACTAGGGAGTGGAGACACTATGTCTAAAATAACTTCAACTAGGGAGTGGAGACCCTTTGTAGAGACTAGGGAGTGGAGACCCCATATCTATAACGAAATCAACTAGAGAGTGGAGACCCTATGTCTAAAACAAAAAATCAACTTGTTAGTGGATACCCTATATTGAAATAGAGAGTAGGGAGTGGAGACCCTATGACTAAAATAAATCAACTAGGGAGCGGGGATCCTATGTTGGCAAAGAGACTAGGGAGTAAAGACCTTATGTCTAAAACTGAAAAAACAACTAGGGAGTGTAGAACCAATGTTGGAAAAGATACAAGGGAGTCGAGACACTATTTCTAAAATAAAATCAACTAGGGACTGGAGATGCTATGTCGGAAAAGAAACTAGGGAGTGGAGACACTATATCTAATCTGAAATCAATTAGGAAGTACAGACCATATGTTGGAAAAGAGACTAGGTAGTGGAGACCCTATGTCTAAAACTAAAAATCAACTAGGGAGTGGAGACCCTACGTTGAAAAAGGGACTAGGGAGTGGAGACCCTATGAATAAAACTAAAAATCAACTAGAGAGTGGAGACCCTATGTTGAAAAAGAGACTAGGGAGTGGAGACCCTATGTCTAAAATAAAATCAACTAGGGTGTGGAGATCCTATGTTGGAAAAGAGACTAGGGATTGGAGACCCTATGTCTAAAATTAAAAATCAACTAGGAAGTTGAGACCCTATGTTGGAAAAGAGACTAGGGAGTGGAGACCCTATGTTGGAAAAGAGACTAGGAAGTGGAAAACCTATATAAAAAATAACTTCCACTAGGGAGTGAAGACCCTATGTTGGAAAAGAGAATAGTGAATGGAAATACTATGTATAAAATAACTTTAACAAGGCATCGGAGACCCTATGTTTGAAATCAGACTAGGGGGTGGAGACCGTACGTGTACAATAAAATTAACTAGGGAGTGGAGATGCTATATTCGAAAAGAAACTAAGGAGTGGTGATCTTTTGTCTTAAATGAAATCAACTAGGGAATGGAGACACTATGTTAGAAAAGAAACTAGGGAGTTGTGACCTTATGTCTAAAATAAGTTGTACTAGGCAGTGGAGACCCTTTGTCTAAAATAAAATCTACTAGGGAGTGGAGGCCTTATGTTGGAAAAGAGACTAGGGAGTGGAGACCATTTATGTAAAAAACAATCAACTAGGGAATAGAGACCCTATGTTGGAAAAGAGTCTAGGGAGTGGAGACCCTTTGTCTAAAATAAAAGTCGACTAGGAAGTGCACTCTATGTTGGAAAAGAAGCTAGGGAGTGGATAACCTATGTCTCAAATCAAAATCAACTATGTGGAGACCCTATGTTAAAAAAGAGACTAGGGAGTAGAGATCATTTGTCTAATAGGGAGTGGAGACCCTATATTGGAAAAGAGACTAGGGAGTAGAGATCATTTGTCTAATAGGGAGTGGAGACCCTATATTGGAAAAGAGACTAGGGAGTGGAGACCCTTTGTCTAAAATAAAATTTAATAGGGAGTGGATACGTTATATCGGAAAAGAGACTAGGGAGTGGAGATCCTTTATCTAAAATAAAATCAACTAGGGAGTAGAGATCGTATGTTGGAAAAGAGATTAGAGAGTGGAGATCCTATATCTAAAAATACTTTAACTAAGCAGTAGAGACCTTATGTTTAAAAAGAGACTAGGAAGTGGAGATCCTTTGTCTAAAATAAAAATCAACTGGGGAATGCAGACCCCATGTTGGAAAAGATACTAGGGTGTGGAGACCCTATGTCTAAAATAAAATCAACTAGGGAGTGGAGACCCTATGTTGGAAAAGAGATTAGGGAGTGGAGACGCTATGTCTAAAACTAAAAATCAACTAGGCAGTGGAGACCCTCTATTGGAAAAGATACTATGGGGTGGAGACCCTATGTCTAAAATAAAATCAACTAGGGAGTGGAGATCCTCTGTTTGAAAAGGAGAATATGAAGTAGAAACCCTATGTCTAAAATAAAATCAACTAGGGAGTGAAGACCCTATGTTGGAAAAGAGACTATGGAGTGGAGACCTTATCTCTAAAGTAACTTCAACTAGGGAGTGCAGACCCAATGTTGGAAAAGAGACTAGGAAGTGGAGACCCTATATCTAAAATAACTTCAATTAGGAGTAGAGACCCTATGTCTAAAATAAAATCAAGTAGGGAGTGGAGACCCTATGTTGCATAAGAGACTATGGAGTGGAGACCCTATGTCTAAAACTAAAAATCAACTAGGGAGTGGAGACCCTATGACTAAAATAAAATCAACTAGGGAGTGGAGACCCTATGACTAAAATAAAATCAACTAGGGAGTGGAGACCCTATGCTAGAAAAGAAGACTAGAGAATGGAGACCCTATGTCGATTATAAAATCAACTTCGGAGTGGAGATCCTATGTTGGAAAAGGAGACTATATGTTGAAACCCTATGTCTAAAATAAAATCAACTAGGGAATGGAGACCCTATGTCTAAAAGAACTTCAACTAGGGAGCAGAGAGCCAATGTTGGAAAAGAAAATAGGAAGTGGAGACTCTATGTCTAAAATAACTTCAACTAGGGAGTGGAGACCCCATATCATTAAAGAGACTAGGGAGTAGGGACCCTTTGTCTAATAGGGAATGGAGACACCTATATTGGAAAAGAGACTAGGGAGTGCAGACCCTTTGTCTAATAGGGAGTGGAGACTCTATGTTAGAAAAAAGACTAGGGAATGGAGACCCTATATATAAAA